>JAHZNI010004149.1:0-14005 GCA_027744415.1 Seira ritae | reverse complement strand
AATTAAATGTACTAAGGATTAAAATGACAGCAATCCAAAAAATGACTAGAAAATATTTTTTTGACGAGTATAAACTTTATCATTATCATATATTATTATCCTCCTGATAAAAATGAAAGTACAAATTATAAATTACATACATGTATGCAATCGTTTTCTACTAAATAAAGTAAGGAAGCTGTTAGATAAGATGACGTAATAAACTTGCAAGAAATGAATTAACTCACTGGTATTTTACATTGAGAATCATCACATGTTCACTGTTCAAACGTCACACATAATATATATAAGTAATATAATCCATACAACTTTTAAAAACTTAATTATGTATTCCTTTCCAGCTTCTCATGAAATATGTAGCTCAAATTATTTTGTTTTTTTTTGACATAAGCCTTTGTACCGAAGCAGTCGGCCTAAAACAGTCAAGCCAATTTACTTATCCTCCTGTTGATTTTTAAGTTTTAGGTTTCAACTTCCATCGTCACTGCGGGTTGTATCGCAACAGTAGTGAAATGTTCATAACACGCACGGAGGAGAAAAGTGACACTCGCATTTTGAAAGAGGGGACGTAATTCATCCACTGACGCGAGTTCAGTTAAAGGGAAGATGAAGTTGAGCTCCTCCCCTGTAATCCCAATATCAATGATCTACTTGCTTCTTGCTAGCATTTAGTTTTCTTTGCGTTACACCACGCTTGTCCTACGAAACTTTGTTAATTATCTTACCTCGCTGAAGTCCAAATTCTATAAATCGATAAAGCTGAGATGTTTCAATGGAATCCATAGGGTGATCTGTTGACCAACTACTCCAAGGATCTCGCAAAATCAGACGACTCAATATGAGCAGCCTAGAAAAAATACAAAAAAAACATCAGTTTCAGCAATGAATTTTAAACCAGCAAAGCTTTTAGTCGTAAAAACTTACAGTTTTTCTTTCCTAACAACCTCATTTGGCATGAAGTCAATCAATTCTTTTGCGTGCCAGAAGTTTTCGATGTCGCATTCGACTTCGCTTGAGGTATACATATCGATAAGATCACTGGCATTGAGCACTCTCATGGTTTCCCTATTCAAACCAAAGGTCTTCAAGATCTGGTCAGGAAGACGGTTTTGGTATTCCATCAAGTTCAAGCTTTTATCGATCTTTGCAACAAGCCGAGACTGTTCATTTTCATCTTCGTGAGCGTCACTTGCTAGCGTCGCTAACTTAGACATGCATAGGAAAAACTTCTTGTCATCTGCGGATGCCTCTTCTACATCAGCAAGACCACTGAGAATCTTGGAAGCATTTTGAAAATTTTCTGTAACAGCTGCATGATGCCATGCCAGTTGTGGGTATTTCTTCACAAATTCGCCAAGTTTGGATGAAAATTTAGATTGACTGAATGTGTTTATTAGCTCTGCAGTCTTCTGTTGTTTCACGTACCATTCAAATGTAAATTCGGCGAAATTCATTCGCTCGTATTTAGCAATATATTGCTCAAGCTGTTCCACATTTTGCTTCTCATAGCAAATCGTGACGAGAATTTCGAAATCCAAATATTTTTCTGCTAGAGAGCCAGCTCCATCATAGTCTTGAACATCTAAATGCGCTCGAAGTAATCGCCCCCTCACCTTTTCGAAGTTCATTAACTTGTGACGGTATCTTTCTGACTGATGCACACTTTCTGCATTTGTTTTCAACCCATCCAAGATCAAGTCAGAGAGCTGAAGCAACTGCTTAATGAGATCTATTCGCATTCCGAAGTCAGTGTCGGTGTGCGGTATTCCACTGTTAACCACTAATTGGTGCTGCCTTAAAAGTTGTGGCAGGACGCTACCTTGGACTAACCAGGGGGAAATCTCGTATTCATTTCCAGGAGCATCGAGAATTGGCTGAAGCAAAAATGCTCGAACATTTTGCAACTTATCGGCGAGAAAAACAGTCGTAGCTTCATAATAAGTGCGCAGAATGATTTCATTGGTTTGCAGAATTCGTGCAGACATTTCCTTCGGCGACATTTGACTCAGGTCCTCTTCCTCGATTGAGATGAGCGCTGGTATAATGTGGTGAACGCGGCTAATGTCTTTGTAGAAAACATCATTATGACTAAGGTGGGATCCCCGGACCTGACTTTCCGTCTTGGATCTCATGAAAACAATTGATTTGATAGCGGTATCGATGAGTTTCCTATGTTGAGTCCTACATTCCAGTAAAAATAATGAGTCTAGCAACACTCAGCCCTATCATTTGCTCATCTTTAGTAAACTAATCAAAAGCGAAAAAAAACGAAAACTTACTCAGTTTGAATCGTTTGTAATGCCAGAGCAAATCCAATTTTCTCATAACAATTGTATAAAATTGAGCCTGTTGCCACTATGTCTTCCTTTATAATTATACCTTTTAGCTACAAATAGTAAAAAGATTGAATTTATTCAAGCAATACTAGGAGGAAGTTATCAAAATTTAAGTAAAGAAAGTTTTGCTTTGAAGTACCCTAGGCCAAAGCTTAGCTCCATTCAAGAAACCAAAGAACAACTCCAAACCCTCTTTCTTGTCGGTGAGGAAGTTCTTGATTAAAATTTTTGATTTCATGCCAAGTGGATCTTGATCAGCTAGAGCAAGAAAAACTTTATCAACCCTTATGACTACGACCATTATGATTCATTGTTATTTCAGTTCCATGTAATTGTGAATTAGACAAAAACAAAAAGATTTCATATAAAACTCACCACTTCTTCCAAAGTTAGCCATCCACCTAGGATCGGAAATCGGAGCATCGTCGACAAGTTTCTCACACAAACCAACGGTAGATATGTCTAGCGGGTCGTGGGGAGCTAAACTAGGGACGTTTGGAGGGAACAGGCCAGCCAAGGTGTTTAGCGAATCTTCAACTTTTCGATTGACATAGTTTATCATTGCAGACTTGTATCGATTCACTTCGTCGTTGGTAGATGTATCCACCACGTTAGATTGTGTAATGGAAAGCGCCAAATGATCCGGAACTCGAATTTCCGACAAAGTCTCATCCAGTCCAAACATACTGAAAATGTTGATATGTATTAACATGAATATTGTGAGGAAGTGCCAAATATTATAATTATTGCATTACAGTTGCTAGCTAATTAAAAACAGTTCATTACGATTGGTTGGCCATGCTGCCAGATTTAACACTGTAAATCCCGAATTTGTTGGAGAAAAGAAGAGCAACGGTGGGAGATAATAAACCATAACCAACAATCGCCCCAAACGTGCTCCCATCGACGGAATCAACTACAGGATCATCGTCGTTTTCTACAAAGATTCAGCAAATTGTTACACTCAACAAAACTACTTAAGTCAATTTTATCTTTTACGCGTGAATGCCACCAAAATGCACTTACCGCTGGCAACTACCACGAGGTCATTCGAAACTAATAGGAAGTAATCAGGTGTACAGAGAAGCTTCCACACAAACAAATCATCTTCGTTTGGTGTGCCCACTATCTTATCAAGTTTCAAGAAGTCAATAGAATCCTGGCGTTTGGGGTTTTTGACATCTATTATAACTGTAAAGTCATATTCAAATTAATATGTACATTATGAATTACCGCGTTATCATCTTTATGAGATCTTTAAAATCGTTCGAGTTAAAATGAATCTTACCGAGCCCATAGACTAAATTATCCGAAGATTCAAACTGTCCTTTTGCAGCGGCAAAAAGTGCTACTTGTTTTGTGTGAGGCATAGCAGCGACATCCAATATCCAAACTTGTATTCCACGAACGTCTGCTTTCGACTCTTCTTCTGTTGCCTGTATGTATTCAATTAAAAATTGTTCACATTTATTCCGAATTAGTCAAATTAAACTTGTCGCTCATTCAGAACTTTCAACGCACCCAAACGTTGTGGTAAAACTGAAGTTTTACAATATCATGCAAGTTGACTTCAGACAAATAATTGCTGCCATCAGAGTTAATCTGCCAAGTTTGAAATGTTGTCCCGCAAAAAATGTATACTTTTCCTTCGCGGTTCTTTCCAGGATTGTTGGCATCATCGTCTTTAGTCATTGGGACAACCACCTTTGCTCTTTTCTATCATTCAATTGAAAGAAGTTTAATTAAAAAAGAACAATTATTTGGTTTTTAGTTCTTCTGACTGATTTGGCAGACTGTTTCTACTGTTCCTATCTTACCGTTTCTAACGCAGAAGAAACCGCCGGAAGCGGAGTGAACAGCATGTTCTGTGTCATTTTCTTCAGGCCACCTAGCCATCCTTTCTGTAATCCCAAAGGTATGCAGGCCAAAGAAGGCTTGTTTCCTGGAGCCGGAATAGGTTTTACCAGAAGAACTGTCGAACTTGTGGTCGTCAACAAACAACCAGTCGGCCACACTGATGTAAGGGAATCACATTCTTGACCCTTTAATTCATGATCAACATCAAATTGTTCAATAAACGGTGTTATTCCGTTACTTGTTATAACATAAACATGACAAAACTTGTAGAAAGCTGAATAGGAAAATGAAATGATGAATTACCGGAATGTCAGCGTTCACTGTGACAGTTGAGGAGCTATTAGCGATATTATACCAATAACTAATATGACCTTCTGGATTCACTGCTATACAGGATGGATTGCTGCTATTTGCATTGGAAACAATGCAAATAAGATTTGCACTGTGAACGAGCTCCGAAGGTGGCAATGTCAGCTCGCGGCAAGAAATCGAAGCCTTTTTACTCTGGTCCATACTGTACTTCCAAACGTACAATTTGCGGCCACAGACAAGCCAAGCCCAGCCATTCGGATCCAAGCGGCATGATATATTAGAAACATCCGCTGAAAAAATAAGTCAAATTAGTGAATTCGTGGGTCAGATTCTGAAACATTTTTATTTTGATGATTTAATCCATAATATAGTTTACAATTTCCTTACTATTTCCGACCGTGAGGGCAACTTTCACCATGGATGGAAGTTGGGAGCCATAAGGGTCGAAATAGAAGTTCTGTTCATTTGTATAAATGGACATCTCCGCCCCACCAATTCTGCCATGTCGAGTCCGATTACTGTGGTTCAAGCTGCTGGAGAAACTATTTACACAACAACATGATAAACCCAACAGAACTTTTTTAACATGTTCGGGAAACAGCACATACGAATACGAATGTACATAATGTGTAAGGGGTTCGTGCTTATGACAATGACTTGACTGTTTTAATACCTCATGTTTAGTGAAGCATTGAGAGACGCGTTGCCTTTTAACAGCATCGAATTATGGCCGGACCCAGACGCCATGATGATAGGACTCGGACTCACTAACGAACTTAAAAGTGAATTAGTCTAGTAATTCTTTACTTTCTGTGCAAATATATAAAATTCAATTTTTTCAAATTGAAAGAACTGATTTAGAAATGAAAACGCACAGAACTGATATATAATACACTTTGATTTGATATGATGGAGCTTAAATTGAAGTTAATTTAGCCGAAATCCTTTTTGGCTAGTGATAAACATATATGAATGAAACTAATTAAAGCAGCATTATTTTTTTATTTTGCACACAATTGTAATCGTAAATATTAAATGCACATTATGATGAATGAGAAAAGGACGGAGACCAACACCGAGCAATGCAAGTAGTGCCGAATGTATTGGTAAATTACGTCTGTCTTCTTCCTCTTGATCCATCTGCTTACCGCCTTTTTCATAAAATGCAATCACAAAATGCTCACATATCCCATGCGGGGCACATGGAGAAACTCTGGGAAATGAACCGGAAATAAACAACAATATGCCAAGCACTTGAATGCTATATGTGTGCGTGGTGGTGCTGCTTTGTATGAGTGACAGATGCAACAAGCAAAAAAGGATAATGCAGGTAACGAAAGAATGATACGCTTCAATTGTTGTTTTTTGTTCTGGTTCTCATGTAACTTCCGGTGGATCATAACATCATCAATCGAACTGAAGAAGTTGAAGAAAAAATTAAAAGTTAGCATAGTGGAATAACTGTATTGTCTATTGTGGAGTCTTTTCTTTACTTTTCAGTTTTTAGACGGACATCTGACTATTAAACCAGCTGTAAACCTAATCGACCATCAACAAAAATAATATTTGATTTCTTTTACTTCAAAACGAAGTATCTCAACACCTGTCACGCGGCTAAAGCCGTTCTAGCTTCAGAATGGATATAAAGTTTCTGGAAAAGATCCAATCTGTTGTAAGTTTGTGATATTTCTTGCTTTGTTAAACATTTGAGATTTGAACTGTAAACTCGCCGGCAGTAGTAGATTTTTAATTGATTATTTTAGTTATGAATTATGTCATCATAGCTCGTATTACTTGCTTGTGCAGGAGTCGGAGACCAAGAATTTGGAGAAGTTGGTGGGAGATGCTCAAGAGAAGCTTAATGAGCCTCTTGCGAAACTGAAGAACGAGCAAGATAGACTGAAATACCGTCTTCAAATTTTGAAAAGGGTATTTCTATTTATTTAGTGTGGCCAAAAGATTTACTAATTGGTCAGAGTACATAAGTTGCCAATGAAGCAGTTTCCGATTTTTTAGGCTTACGAGGATGAGACTAAAAAAGAGCCTAAGCACGTCAAGAACATCGTTCAGATGCTTCGTTTGTACTTCACGATTGCAGTGGACAAAGCTTTCCCCGGAATCGGCGATTTTCCAGTGACGGTGACCTCTACAAACCAAGAGAAGTTTGGAGATTATCAATGCAATGTTGCACCACCTTTGTTTGCGGTATGTATATCATGTGCATAACAAAAATTTGCAGTATACGACTTTAAGTGATGTTTTCAGTGTTTTCTTGATGGTGGTTTAATTGCCGTTAAATTAAATATTATGCTGTTCTTTTTCAGATGCTAAAGGCGAAAAAAATCGGAGGTGCTTCAAATCCTAGGCAAGTTGCGGAAGCAATTTTGAAAGAATTTCCGAAGAATATTGACGTTATTGAGAAGATGGAAATAGCAGGGCCTGGTTTTATGAACGTGTTTCTTAAAGCAAGCTATTTGATTGAAGAAACGAAATTGATTTTTCTTCATGGAGTTCTTCCACCACCTAATCCTTTTAAGAAACGTGTCATAGTTGATATGTCATCGCCAAATGTGGCAAAGGAAATGCATGTTGGCCATTTAAGGTTAGTTGAGTTCAATAACAAAAGTGAAGCCTTGGGTTGGGCTTTGTGTAAACAAATAAAAATGTTCATGTTATCGATTTTAGGTCCACGATTATTGGTGAGAGTTTGTCGCGACTCATAGAATATTCAGGGAACAGTGTGATGCGGTTAAACCATGTAGGAGATTGGGGAACCCAATTTGGCATGCTCATTAATTTGTTACAAGAGAAGTTTCCGAATTATTTGACTGATTGCAAGGAACTTCCAGTTAGTGATTTGCAAACATTTTACAAGGTAAGAGTTAGAAGCATTCCTTACTCCAAGATTGAAGGTGCCCAGTCCTAATAATAATTTCGTCAATTAAAACCTTCTGTTTGATTTCCAGGAAGCGAAAAAGCGTTTTGACGAAGACGAAGCTTTCAAAAAACGCTCATATGCATGTGTGGTTGAACTGCAATCTCACAATCCTGACTTTTTAAAAGCGTGGAACTTGATTTGTGATGTGTCCCGTAAAGAGTTTAACAAAATCTATGAACGTCTAGACGTTAAAAATCTAATTGAAAGGGGCGAATCATTCTATCAAAAAAGGATGGAGAGTTTGGTAAAAGATTTATTAGCTAAAGGTACTTTATTCTAATTTTAGATTTGATTTTAATTCAGTCAGATTTAATTTTAAAGTTACTTAAAATATTGTTACTGGTTATTAATTTGTTTTGTCATTGCTAATAAAACACTTTATTTAACGGATGCAGGTTTTCTTGAAGATGACATCCCAGAGGGAGACGGAGCTCTTCAAGGTGCTCGAAAGATAATGCACCCGCCAGACAAATCCCTTCCTTTGATCATGGTTAAGTCAGATGGGGGATTTACGTATGACACATCTGATATGGCTACAATAAAACAACGAATTGAGGAAGAGAAAGTTGATTGGATTGTGTATATCACAGATGCAGGACAGGTGGGTGGCACGTGGCAAAGTTTAATTGTTCTAAGAGAAAATAATTGATGAGATTGAGCTTTACTTAAAATTCTGGTTTGAAAATACTCAGGCTGCCCATTTCCAAGCCATTTTTAAATGTGCTCAGCATGCCGGGATCTGGGACCCTAGTAAAGTTCGAGTTGATCATGTTGGGTTCGGTGTAGTTTTGGGTGAAGACAAAAAGAAGTTTAAAACGCGGTCCGGTGACACCGTGAAGTTGGCAGACCTATTAGACGAAGGTTCTACATAATTACTATTCACTACATAAAGTTAGGTATGGTATAGCTTAAAAATTACTAACAAATAATGAACTATTTTCGTAGGAATCAAACGAGCAGGAGATACACTTCGTGAGAGAGGCCGTGATAAAGAGATGACACCCGAAGAATTTGAAGCCGCGATGACTTCAGTGGCGTACAGTTGCATAAAATATGCAGACTTGTGTCACAATCGAAATCATGAATATGTCTTTTCCTTTGATAAGGTTATTTAATTCTCTTTGAGTATTTCAAGACGTATATTTCTTAAAGATTCATTCGATGAAATTTAAAAGTTCTAATATGACGGACACTTTAAATAGATGCTGGAAGACAAGGGAAACACAGCTGTATATTTGTTATACCAATATACGCGTATCAAATCAATAGCCAGGAAAGCGGGTGTTACTCAGGATCAATTATACAAACATGCCACTTCTGCTACTTTGAATTTGACACATCCTAAAGAACTTAAATTGATGAAGGTAAAAAATTTCTTACAATTCTGGTGATAATTTATTAGCTTTATAGTTTTTTGCTGATAATCAATCACATCTTTTCAAACTTTATTTATTTACCAATTTTAAACCAATAAGCACAACATTTAAGAAAACACCATTACTTGTTATAGACTCTCCTAAAATTCCCGGAGGTCATCGAAAAATGTAGCGATGATTTAGTGCTTCACCCTATTTGTGAACTGCTGTATGACATTGCCGTTAATTTTTCCGAATTTTACGACTCGTGCTATTGTATTGAAAAAGATGCTAAAACAGGTAAGCCAAATCAACATTTACTAGAGTAACTTTATCACACTTTGAAAGCCTAACTTTTTACTTATAAATGAAAAAATGATTGATACAAATCTTTGGCAAATAGGAGAAACAATAATTCGCATGGATCGATTGGTATTGTGCGAAGCCACAGCAAATACCATGAAACAAGGGTTTGATATTCTGGCAATTAAACCACTACACAAAATGTAGAGGGATGGGCTGTATAAAGGAAACACCGCAGAAATATTCACAGGCCTAATTATTATGAATTACTTGAACGATATAAAAACCAGTGATTAGTGAAGTTAAAAATAAATTAATGTTTCACGTATAAAAATATCGAAAATGAAATAAAAATGTCAACATAACAAAAACATTTTTAAAAAGCGAATTCTACGACTAAATAGCGGAAACGTATTTAAGCATTGTGTCGAGGGAGATATTCCTGATTTGAGTTATCCATGCAATATTCTTGAGGTGACTGACAAACCCTTAACGATTTTACCCTTTCCCTTTTAGTTTAACGAACCTTCATCAATAAGAAAAAACAACAAAAAGAGTGCAGGTGAATTACGACATTCTACAGAAAAGTAGTGCTATTGTTCATCCTCCAAAGCTAGGTATTAAATGCATCACTCTGCAAACTGACACTAGAAATGTCACGACAAAGTCGTGTGGATTCTCCCATTTCATCAGCAAGTGCTTCAATGATCTCAAGCAACAGTTCCCTGTCCAATGTTCGGATTCGTGGCAGTCGAGCAACCTAAATAATCAAAGATGGCTCAGAATTGCTTTGAATAAGTATTTTCATTCATTATTATATTCACATACACGGAGAAACTAGACCTGCAAAAGCACATAGTAATTTACCTGAGGGAAAAAGTGCACAATGAGATTCAAAGCGTGCTTCTTCATGTCAACTGCTTGTATACGGTTCGCCGCCTCAAGAACTTGAATAACATTTTCGAACGTGACATTCATCTCCAGATTTTGCTTACAGAATGCCTTAAAACACATTTCATCATGTTGACTGATAATATGTATTCTAAAAAGTGATAAGCGAGGTGGTTCTTCGAATCAACAAATATAAAACTCACCTGCAAACGATTATTTGTGAATCCAAAATAATAGGGTGCACTGAAAAGATAAAGGGAATCTTCAGGTGGCATACCAACTTCCCCACAGTATACATATCTGAGAAGTGATTCGAATGACTGCTTAGACGGGACCATTTCACCAATTTGAATCTGTGCACCATTAAATTCATTGTGATTGCAACTGCACAATATGTCAAGCCAATCAACCTCAATAAGATTTGCAAATCACAGTTAGTGTTTCTTACATTCACGACGGAATCCTCCGGCATAAACGATCTAAACATTCCCTCAAAATAACTACACCTGGCAGCGAGGATCGCTTTGTGCGCAGGAACTGGAGTTTTATCCAGCATTAAAATGATGTCACAGAAGTCTTTTCCACCAGACTTTAAAAACTGGGCCATATCTTGCTCAAGCATCGTGTCTGCATTGAAAAAAATTACCATCAAAAACATTATAGAGCATTCATTATTATTATTATTAATATTAATGCGAATGAAAATATCAAGGTCACCGGGAAAACTTACAAGCGCTTTCAAACATCGGTTCAGAAGGGATGTGGCAACGTGGAATTTGCCTTCGCCTTACATGGAAATAAATGTCCCATTCAATGTAACTTTCTTTAGTACTCTTAGGCCAAGCAGACTCGAAATCGACTTCTTTCAGTAACAAATACCTGTACAGCCAAACGGTAAACGTCTATCATCAAGAGAACCAGTCGATGATTCGCCGGATCCTTACCTGAATAAGATGGTTTAAATAATATTGACAAAGATAAACGAGGGAAAGTAAAGATTAAAGAACGAAAAACAACTTAGTTAGTATATAGTTAGTCCATATATGCTTACATTGCTTCGTCAAATCAATTCTGTCAGTGTAAATGAACTTTAGCAAAAGTTCAAAAGCTTCTGCATTCGCCTCGGCAATTTTCACTTCTAGTGGAGGCAAATCCTTTTGGCGAATCGTTCCATTGCCATAAATTTTTTCAATGTGCTTATCTCTTGCTTCTTTCGCTTGGCGAATTCTTGAACGCAGCCACTGAGATCTGCCATTAATGTCGTTAATTAATGCACACTCATTCGGACTCATGATTTACAAAAAAAAACTTGACTGCTTTGTACCTCGCCGCAACAATAGCCCTATGGGCAGGTACTCTAGTTTCATCAGGTCCCACAACAAACTCCAAGTCAAAGAATTGTCTGGACTCCAAAAGTCTCCCAAAGTCATCATGAAGTGTGCATTTGGGGTAATTTGAGAACTAACGCATTGAAACAATGTCAAAGATTCAGCGTTAAATTTTACCTGTAGCTTTAGGTAGTAAGTAGGAAATAGAGTGCAAGATGCAAAAAGAACCGACTTAAAACAAGCAGTCTTACTTGAAAACGATACATTTCTCCACTTCGAATATTGTTATCGATGGTTCCTCCAAATACATACATGGCATCATTGTTAACAGCACAGGTATGAAACAGGCGTCCCGCTGGAACCTAAGCAAATATCAAACCCGAATAATTGAATGCTCATCATCAACTAAAATTAACATTAAAGAAAATAACCTGCGAGTCGGGCGTTGGTTGTATAATAGACCAGACTTTTTGGTCAATATCATAACAATAAAGATCGTTTGGCAGAGTGTTATCGGCAGCTCCACCGAAGACGTACAATTTGGAGTCGTAGCAAACCATTGTGTGCCCGTAACGTCTGGTGGGCGCAGGGGGTGCCCCGCGAAGAATATGCTCAGTTGATATTCTCGTCCAACTGTAAAATAAAAATTGATTCTAAGTACACAGTTCACTGATATAATCCAGAAAATAGTAAAATAGAAACGGTAAAATCTGAGTCATCAGATAGATGGATTAATCTACACACGCACAATTTTTCTTGAAAATGGAATTGAAACAAAGTGTTAGTCATTTTGGCACCACTTTGGCCGCTAAACAAGAACATTGAATCCGCTGCAACAGCTAGAGGAAAATTGCAGCATGTTGGAGGACAATCGCCTGTCTGTGCAATTTCTTCCCAGTTGCGTGATTCGCCCTAAACACAAACCAAACGTTTTATATATTTAACCGTTAAAGAGTTAAAGACCGTTATATAAATAACTGAATAGTACCGTTAAAGATATAGTCCACATGTCATTCAATCGAGTATTTCCGTCATAACCGGCGAATATCCACAGCTTTCCGTTGAAAACTGCCGCGCCATGTGCAGATCGAGGAACAGGAGCCCTAAAATGAATTCAATGTAAAAAGTTCATAAACTTCGTTTGCAACACATTTTAAAACAAGGTTCTTCACATACTTTCCAACATATTTGATCTCCGACCACTGTCCAGTCGAAAATTTGTATCGGAACAAGTCATTTTTGTTGGTGAGATTTGCATTTGAATGAATGTCTCCAGTATATCCTGGAAAGGAAAAACAAAATTGAAATAGTATGTTTGTTACCGTTATCTGTAACATCGAATGCGAATGCACACATCGCACGAATAATGGACTTACCCCCAAAGATGTACATGGAATTTCCGTACGTCTGCGACATTAAATTCGAAAGGATTATGCATTAAAATATCGAGCAATTTAGGTATGAGTACTGCAATGGTTAAATTGAACTAGAATTACGATTGACTACTGACCACAGCAGAATGATGATACCGGGGTGCTGGTGGTGTACCAGTGGAGAAAGCACGCCCCCAAGACTTTTCCTTGACATCAAACCTCAAGAAGTCATTCAGCATATTTTTGCCGTTGTCTCCTCCAAAGAAATATACTGCATCCTTATAAGGAACGCAGGTGTGTTTGCTTCGTCTACCATTGAATTAAATAAATTAATCCATGCTGCTTCCGGTCACTATTCTAATTAAGAAGACTTGCCAATTACAAGACAGATACCTTGCTCCAACGAACTCATCGCAATCTGGCATACGCTTCCAGCGATGCACAGTTTCAAAGGGACCCAGATCAAGGCTTAAACATTCTGGAGAGTCTAACCCGAAGGAAGAGGAGCTCTGGCTGAACGGCGATGAGGACTTCGTGGATCGGGACATTTTGACCTCTTGTATTTGGGCTTCAAGTCTGGAGGTAAGCAGAATTTGATGCTTTCTGGCTTGCTCCTCGAGCGGTCCGAATAGGGCAGCTACTCGGTGCTCACTGGAGGAACCAGCTACGGACTTCCGCATTCACGTTGATTTAGCCATAATATAACTCTTTTAAGTTCAGTATTCAAAGTTTTACTGCATTGTATACGAATTCACTGATTTTCAATGCTTTCACTACTTTCACCAGTTTCACCAAAAGTCGTTTTAATTATGGAATTCGTGACAAGATTTTTAGAGAAAGGATAGCAATTTTTTAAAATTCTATGTTTAAAGTACATACATATCGGTTAAGCTTAAGCTAAATACTAACGTTAGATCAATGTAAGACGTCAACGTTAGCTGAAGTCGTCATTAACTTTAACCCACGTGCTTTGTTTGTTTGTAAACTAAAAATTGTCAACAAAAGACAAGAATCATCAGTCAAGTCAAAATACGATTAACTGTTGCGGAACATGTATGAATTCTGTACTGTGTAATTGAACTGAATGCATGTTATACCAGAACCAAAAATGACCAAGTCCATTCAATTCCATTTCTTTCCTGCCCACGCACTTCATAATATTCATTCATGCTTTCTTTTTTCAGTTCAGTTCAGGTTCTCCTCTACTCCTCTCCTACTCGTTTTTGGGAGATCTCTCACTATCAGGATGTATAACTTATAGTACAAGTACGTCGTCGCATTCTATATCATCGCATGCATCACCACACCACTT
>JAHZNI010004148.1:0-10843 GCA_027744415.1 Seira ritae | reverse complement strand
TCACGACTTAAATTTCTTTTACAGATTCCTGCTACAAACATGATCGGAGAATTCGGAAAGGGCTATAAGTATGCCATAGAAATGCTTAATGAAGGTAGAATCGGTATTGGTGCTCAAATGATAGGATTGGCTCAAGGTTGTTTTGACGCCACCATTCCCTATACCTTGCAGCGTCAGCAGTTTGGCCAAAGGATTTTTAATTTCCAGGTGAGGAAGGATTTCCTTTGCTTTTTGAAATTAATTTTTATCAGTTCACTTCTCTAACAATGTTACTTTTGCGTGTTTTTTCTTGTCATGGCAATACCCAAACCATGACCCTATAACAACTACAATCCGTAGCGTAGTAGGCAGAATGCTCAGTTGATGCGAGTATTTAGCTCCAGAAACATTTTATATTTTTGTCAAATAAAGAAAAATCTAAACCACACTGTGTGAATTAAATTCTCGCGTGAGTTGTGCGTTGGAAGTCCATATTATTTGATCCGCTCTCAGTTTTTATTTCATAGCATCGGAGAAGAGTAAAAACCCTGATTTGTCTTGTCAAAGAAAATTACTGTATTTATATATACTATTGGAAATATTACCTACTATTTCTAGTATGGAAGCAGTAATGCTATTTTTTCTGCAGGCTGTACATACTGTTCGGAATAATGAATACAAAGGGGTTTACATGTCGTTGTTTTAGTACTCGCCGGCAAATATCCTCTATCGTGGAAATGGTACAATGCAACTTCTTTGGTTTTACTGATGATAGACACTGAACTACACACGGAAGCCTTGAAAGTGTCATTGGCTGTTTTACTAGAGTGAAATGTAAAGGAAGAATCGCAAAAACTAATGGAATGTAATGAAAGAAGCAACATTGAGGAAAAACTAAAACTTTCATGTCATGTACATACCTAGCTACAGTTTCGTCAGATGATAGTTTTTTAACTCGTCTAGAACGAATGACAATCATTTTGTAACAATTCGAAAAGTTCAGATTAAAAATCCGTTCATTCTTGATCGCATCACGGCACCAATCAAATTAAAATTCCCGGACAAGAACTTAAAAACTGCTTGAATCGTAAGAATTAATCTTGTTCAAAAGAAGACACTGTTTAAAATCAACAATTTAAATTTAGAACGGTAGCATAGCATCAATTTTCAATCGAAATTGAGCTCATAAGAACAAGTTGCATATTGCCCCCGTGCGATGTAAGTATTCCTAATTCCCTACCACCTATTCAAAGTGGGACAAGTGGCCATCAACGACTTTTAACGTTACATCTGAACTAATACTAGAAACTAATAATTTAAGTTTTAAAAGTGCTTGGAAAGAAGCTCATAAAAATGGAGATATCGACGCCAAACGCAAAGAGGAATCGATTGAGTAACTCATCCGTGCCACCATGTGGTACAGGTGATGAAAATGAAATTGGAGCTAATTTTTCCAACGACTTTTCTTGCTCATCTGAGCCATCTACTCCAGTTCCGATGACCGCATACGTAAAGGAATTTGAATCCATCTCTAGTTGTACATCGTCAGTGTCGTTAAGCAATGCCTCGATTGAGTCATTAGTGGGGCGAAAATTTTACCGTGACACGCCGAAAAGGTAAGCTACATCGTATGTATGCATTGTTTGTTTGAAAGGATGTCCATCGTTTTTCACATTTTATGTAAATCAAGTCCTTTTTTCAAATCAGAAACCACCATAACGAATGACGAATCAAATTACGAATGATGGCTTATTGCATAGCATCATGAAATGAGAAAATGTAAAAATGTCTTCTTTGACATAAATTACAAAATATCATATTTGTGAAACTAGAATGTCATCCATACAGTGCCACTTTCATTGTTACGGGTTGGTGGTTTTGGTGAAACTTTGGTGGTTTTTCGTGGTTCAAATTTCGCGATTTTCTCGCTAGCGTTCCTTGCGTTCACGCATATTATATTATGTATGTACAAACTCACAAGAAAGAAGACTATTAAGTACTTATATGCGCATGTGCCAAGTTTGGGACTGACATTGACAATCACTGACATATTCAGGTGTTGTTATTATACAAATTGCATATGTCATCTAAATTTCAACTCCGAAACTCTCAGTGCCAAGACGGCACCTGTGCATTCAATGTATTTCCGTTTTGCAGCATTTCTTTTTGACCTACGATGATATGAGCATAGTGTACGTTACATCATTTCATAATGTACTTCATATGTTTATAATTTAAGCACGAAGAGATAAAAATCTTCGTTGAAAACTGATGACGCAAAGTTGGCGATGGCCTTGGTCCTACTGACAAACATTTTCATTCTTCAAAGCCAAGTCAGAACAATTTTTTGATAAAAGCATGCAAAATTATTGAATCTTTTTTCCAAGAGAAATTTCAATTAAGTGTGTAAGTAAAATTGACCAAAACATTGTTTTGTTCTCTTTTAATGCCAAGTGAACGTGATCGTTAATTGCACGAATTTGTATTCCTCTATCATCATATCGCCAAAACAGAGAGTAATTGTTGCTCCTTTGTTCATTATTATTGAGGCAGTTATATTTATTGTCGGGCCCAGCCTACCTATTTCATTTTAATATTATGCATGAATAAAAAATATAGGGACGAAAAGGAATTTTTCTTAGACATCAGATAGATCATACATGGCATTTCACATCGAGGTGGTCCGTGGTCGCGGTCGATCCTCGATCATATCAGATTACATATACAATCAGATCCTTGTATATGCGCATCTCTTGCTTTTGAAGGCATGTTGGCGTAAATATTCCCAAAAAATGCCAAGAAAGAAAAAGCGAGTGTTAGCGTTGGAAAACGTCTTAATTTCATAACGTCTTGAAAAGAATTTTTCATCATCGCATTGGTGCTGCGCATTTAGTCATTTCCAAACCAAGCAGGCTTTCAGCTTTGTGTCATTTAATGTTGGTCATTCATGAACCGCGCTTATGTCGTAGTGACATGTTCTTGGTGGAAATGAGGTGCATTGATCCAACTATTCCATTATTATCGTTCAGATAGGTTCAACGACGAAGTAGCCTGTTTGATCCACTGAATCTGAAAATTTCTGTTGATATATTGTACACAATATTATACTGTTCCATGTGTGGGTGATTTGCACAGCACAATGCGTGCATCTAGCGTGAGGAATAGGTTGTGATTGTGTGAGGACAGATTGAATAATAGATTTGACGAGTGGTCAGTGAATTGTTCAAAGTCCTCGACTAATTAACTTTCATTATGTAAAGTTTGACGGGCACTGCTACTGCTACATTCCATGTCATGATTCGGTTGTTTGTCAGTCAGTTTGCAAAGTGTTAGCCATAGTAATCCCAATCCCTGTGGTAGATAATACAAGAATATAGTGATTTAAGTCCGTATCTGTCGTGTTTGGAGAACAGCCGTAAGTTGTAGAAGTGACAACGACAAGTTCATCGAAATCATTTTAGTTGTATTTTTAATTCGGTTAGTTTCGGGTTAGTTCATGCTTAGACTGCGTCGCGTCTACAACTAAAACTGTTGTCCGCGTTTCAAGTTGCGCTTTGGAAATAGGTTTGTCCGGAAGTAAATTTGATCAGTGTCAATTTAAGTAACAAATAAATTAAAGAAATAGAAATGGGGCTGCTAGATTGGGCCAACAACAATGACGACGACAATATTAGTCCTGGAAATAGGTAAGCTCTTAAAATCATATAAATTCTAAGTCATCCAATTTATTAAAATCTTAAGTAGGCATTCCGCAGTCGCCAACGAATCGTGGAAATATTATCATTGATAATTGTCATAGGTATACTTATATACGATTATGCCGACACACTGTCCAATCGTCCAAATCTTTTGATGGCGTCTCTTCGCATAATTCCATTTTTTTTAAAATTGAATGCATACACGACATACGTGATTGATAACTTGCATTGCGTATTCCAGTTGTCCTTACGTCCATGTTATCGTGCACTCTACTTTTTTTTATCAATTTTTTCATTATTATAAAGCATTTCTTTCTTTCTATGTCCTACTATAACTACCTGAATCTTATCAGTCAATGAACAAAATATGCTCTCTATAATTAAGTGTTTCTCTTGGAAGAAATTCATTCGTGAGCCTGGTAGCTATAAATCATGCCTAAACAGTCATGTTTTACATTGCCCCACCTTGCAATCGACTTCTGTTTTCGACGTAATCCCCGCAATCATGATGTAATGTTGAATCAATTTGTGACCGTAAATCTCTTAATCTTCACTAATGCTACCACGTCAACTGATGTTGACTTAATTTAATGTTCGCTTAATTCTCGAAGTAAAAATGTCATTTTGACATCAGTTGGTCGATAACTTATGGTCAAAATTTAACGAGCAGTATTGCATGGTAATTTAACTGGCATAGTTCCGGGTCATTCTCGAGTTATTTGAGTTATTTCGTTTGAATGAGAAACTTCTTTTGGAAAACGTTTTTTGCTTCAGGCAACGATAGTGCAAACTTCAACATTTTCTTGCTTATCTTCTCTCTGAACAGAAACTTTTTATCGGCTTGAGATGCCAATGTGCTTAATCCAGTGCTTAAAATGATGTTATGAAAACCTGATGTTACGTGATGCGCTAGTATTTTTTAAAAGTGAAGAAGTCAAAGTCATATATGTAGGTATAAACATTCTTAATCTTTTGTCAGACTTGACTTGACAGCCCGACAACAACAACAACAAGCAGGATTATCACTGTGCTGTTACGGCTAATCAGAGGAATTTGAACGTCTGATTGGTTCATTTTAGAGGCATGATCTGCTACGATAATTGCGTAACTTTCTTGAACTGCTCTATTTATAATGCTCTGCAAACTTCCATTCGAAAATAATGATAAAAAATAGTGAATTTATAATATCCCTGTTACTGTGGATAATATGGTGAGGGAATAATCTTAAGATGTTATGTAGGAGCGGCGTTGGTGGCAGTATGTACGTGACACAAATTTCTTATGAAGTGGAGAGGGAATTTGGCTTGTCAATTGCTCCTTGGCACTGATGCGAATCTCGAGCTCGAGGGAGGTCCTCGACCTAGCTGACCACAAACGCCAACTTCATTGATTTACTCCAAAAGAACAATGTATTCTAACTTTCTTCCAAAATGTTCCGTTCTTAATTGAAGGTTCAAACTGCATTCCTCTTTTGATAAAAATTAGTCATTTTTCAAATGAAATCTTTTACTTTAAAAGCCCACTCTGATACAAAAGAATAGTTGTTTGATGTGTCGCCAGATCAGATTCAATGTTAATTTGCTTAGTTGCACATATTTATTTTTGGATTTTTTTGTCTACATCGGTCTGGTCAATATTGTTATCTTTTCCTTTCTCATTATTGTTATTGAGGAAATATGAACAGGCGTAAACATTTACCGATTATTATCCTGATGTATTTTGTGGGTGTATTTATTGCCGATGCTGATTTGATCTCTCTGGTCAGTGTCGCACTGAGTAGCCAAAAATTGCATTGGCAAAAAATAATAAAACAATAACCGACCTCCCCTTCCCTAATATAGTTTCCATATACAAGAACGACTATCACAATATTATAGCGTCTAAAAATGATGAAGTCTAGAAGCAAAATGTTAGCAGTGCTAATACAGATTTTTGGATAGCCATATTTAACTTTAAAGTCTGTTAATGCGTAACGATTGAAATGATAACAGGATTTTAAATATTACATATACCACAAAATATGACCGAATTAATTCTTGAAATCTGGGTTCTATTTGCATCCGTTTTTCATTTCATGATAAAAATGCACGTAAGCGAAAGATGATCTTGATCAGATTAAGCAGATTAATCAACCTTCATTGAAAATGTCAATGCACACCACTTCGCATGATTTTTGCAGTAATGCACTTTGATATTTGTATCGTCTTTTCAGATTCGACCTTGCTATTCAGTATTCAGCGTATTTTTCACGAAAGTCTTTTGTCTTGTTTGCATATGGTTCCACGTGTCAGACGTCGTTAATTAATTTGACATAAAATTAATCATGGCTTTTTGAGATTTATGTTTGCTTTTACGATCTGAGTCATCACGATGTCACATCCATATATCCCATGAAAGCTGGTCTAGGTCATATTTTTATGCAATGCAATGAAAAATTGTTCGCGAGTTAAATGACGAAATACTTGTTACAGTTGTCTAAACTAAACATTGCATTGATTGCATCTCAGTGTTTCCTTGTTCCCATTTGCTATTTAAAATCCTAGTGGACACTTATTGAGAGTTGCAACTCTTCTTTGTATTTATTGCACTTATTAAAAACATCTCCGTAGAAAGGGAAAGTTCTTGTGTTGTGCTGCATTTGCGTTCAAACAAACCAACTTATATTGAAGTTCGTATGAAGAATACAAACTTCATAAAAAACTGAAACTTCTGGAAAAATCATGTTGACCATGACGTGAGGAAAGTTTACTTGCTTTGACTTGACCAACCACACAGTATAACATAAAGGCTACATATATCATATTATCATATCACATATATATTTTTATGCAAAATAACCTGCTCCTCTGTCCTCAGCAATTTGCATAAATTTTTCCAACAAATAAAAACTCGCTTTTTATGTTACGTAAAAGTGGGTGAAAATGCGAAGAATGCATGAACCGAATGGAATGTTTTCATTCCCGAAGTTAATTGGTGTATCTTTAGATTTTTTTATGTTCTAAGCTTCTACACATATACTTATTTTCCAATTTTCCTTACCTTCTTCCCGAAGAAGATACTTGTTTTTCAAGCACCTCGTCTCATCATCACGTCACAAAGTTTGCAGTTTTTGCATGTCATAAAAAGAGGTAAACAACAGAAGTATGTATTTTCATGTTGTCAATGTACATATTGCGTGCTAGCTAGGCGCTGTCGCTATCACTTCACACGTCATATTATACCATACACAAACCAACAAATCCAATGCGTGGTTAAGGTATGATATCGCTGGCTTTCATGCTCTATTTTGCGTGAGCAGAATGCATCTGCAAACAGGAAGGTAATCATATCATAATCAGTGAATCGGTGAGCAAATCTCTTTTTTTTGTATTTGCACTGACCTGGAACTGGAAATTTTCTACAATTCCATTTCCAGTTTTGGAAGACGTGAGATATTACATACTTAGGTAGAAATTTGCATGCTTGCATCAAGGCACATTCTCATTATCGGTACTTGGTCAATAGCTTACTGGATCAGGAGAGGGTAGACAGATGTGAAGTGCTATGAACAGAGCAACATCTCTGGTGATTGCATTGGATCAGGGTTAATAGTTAGGTTATATAATAGTCAAGTCGTTCATATAGACAAGAATTAATGCTGCATTAATAATAATAAAAAGCCACTTGAAAAAAATCATGCTCGTGCAAAAAGAGGAAAACATTCAGGGACTATTTCTCTTGCGTATGAAATTAAATTATGGCCATAAAATAAGCAAGAATACGTAATAGTCTTTGCTACAGTCTTCTGACTGAAGAGGCGTTTAAATTTTCTATGGAAAATATATTAATATGGGCTTCTCGAACTTTGAACTTTTCCACAATGGCATGAACTGATGAACGTGAACAGTGAGCATGCGTGATACGTAATCAGTGGGTTGAAAAAATAGCTCATTGTCACTGAGTAAATTTACATATGTTAATACCTACATTAATATATTACGCAAATAAATCCACATGTGACACAAAACTCTGCATTCCTCTTCTTCAAACAACAGCAATAATAGAAAGCACACATGGAAAAATTATTACGTAACAAAAGAGTGACATTGTCAAACTCAAGTGTATTTTACACTTCAGCTGGAGAGCGCCAGTAGAAAGCAAACGTCAAAAACTATTGGAAGTGTTGATTTTGATAATTAATGCGACTGACTGGGACTGACTATCGAGGCATTACTCGCATCGTTTATCTTGCATGTGTACCAACCATACCATGACCACACCAAGAAAAGATTGACTTGTTTTCAATGTTTTCATGAACTTGTGGCATGCATCATTTTTGGTAATTTTTGACTAATTATGAGCTGAAAATTCTAGTTCTGACTTTTGATCAAAATATGTCGTACTTTGGGTTTGGGTTGCTTTATTTTTTAAATGTGCAAATGAATGAAAAATATGGACGCATCGTTTAGGCTTAAGACTTGTGCATTAACTTAAGCTTGATCCTCTATTTTAAATATTTTTATGTATGTATAAATATCTACTGGCATAAATTCTTTTGAAATGGATGAATTATTTTGGAGTCGATGAGAGATTACGATTTTTTAAGATCGTTAGTCCGATTTCAATTCAGGCATACCATCAAAATAAATATGAATAAATGGCGTTACGACTTCTATCCACTCCTTCTAGTCATTTTCTCATTTTCCTCTCTTAAAATATTTCGCTGACATCTACTTTTCCCTTCCGTTTTCTCTTTCCATTTTGGAAAATGGAAACGAAATATTCCGAGTCAAAGTTTTCAGCTGGTTGTTTCCTTTCTACTGTCCTGCTCGTTGTGGTTTGGCAGGTTTGTCTGGCTTGTTATGAGAGAGAGAGGTAGATTGGAAGGAAGTGGAAAATAAAATAAAAAATTCTCGACTTCTACTTCTACACTCGTTCGACTCTTTCAGGCGAGAAAGAGTTGAAGAGCGAGATTAGATAGATGCTCATCGTATCGTCATTGTCCTCTCCTCTCATCATTTTCTCCTCCCTTTTCGCCTTAGCCATTATCATCACCAACCACTATGTATAATACGCAATAATAAAATATAATACCACACAAATTCATCTTCAGATTGAGGGGAGCATTTTGATGTTGTTCGAGAATTTGGCATCATGCATTTCTTGCAAGTTGTTTCATCATCATCACATCACCACCATCAGGATCATACCATTTTTACCGTTTCTCCAGCTGGAAAGTCAGATCATGTTTGTGGTAGGGATAAAAAGCAGAGATCCAGAGTTTGCCCATGGACTTTACATGACATGGCATGATGTATAAAAGATCTAAAGCTAGCGCACGGAATATTTATATCCTTTTTAGTAAAACTTGTTTCGGGTTGCTATTTTCCATTCGAAGAACAACTTACTGCAGAGGAACAAAAAGAGAAGTTTGAAGTTTCTCCAAAACTCAAACTCTCGAGTAGAGCGATAAAGAGGGAGAGTAAAAACTCATTGCGTATGTATTGGCACATCCCATATCCCATATAGCCGTGCTCATTGTGTAAAGTAGTGGAGGAGTAAAAGGAGTGTGAAGCTCAGTTCAGAAGAAGGAGTGAGTGACTGAAGAACTAATGTGATAACATGTTTCTAGCTTAACGTTTATATACTGCACACACAAAAACTTTTTTTGGAAGTAAGTACTAAAGAAGTGGAATAGTTCGTGTTGTTGAAAAGAGCGAAAAAAACGTTCTAATTGACATTGTGGCAGGAATCTTCTCTGCACAAAACCATATTATACCCTTTTTACCCTTTATTTCTCCCGTTTCCTTTCCTGCTCGCTTCTCCTCCATTCCTTGCGTTAGTCGTTTGTGTAGGAAAAAGTAAAATAACGGAGCAAATCGATAACAAGAGTCGTGTAGAATAAGAGAGAAAGAAAAAATGCCTGATTTTCGGACGGCGGGTGCTCCCATGCCCATTCCAAAGAGTGGAGCCAGAGAGAACAGAACTGGGACGGTAAACGCTGCTAGGGGAACAAACCAAAGTGGGAGTAACCATCACTCAGAGTCAAGTATCCGCACCGTTTCAGAATCGGACTCTTCATTTCCGGAGAGTCCGTATGTGAATCCCTTCAGTCCAGGAACAAGTAATTGGGGAAACATGAACATTCCAAAGTCATTTTCTCTCGCTGATAACCAAGGGGATTGGTGCATGGACACTCTCAATTTGGGAGATGAGAGGGAATTGGCGCACAGGTCAGACTTAAATATTAAATCGACTTAAGGTTTTAATCTTCAAATTCCTGGCGCTGCTACTCCACTGCATCGCATTACGCTAATTGGACAGTGTGTCGTGGCCCCTTCGCATTTCTCATGATACAAATCTTGATTTACGGTGTGACATTTTAAGATGTAATTAGAGATGAAAGTGTGAAATACGCAAGTCGATTTTTCATAATGCGAAATCCGTAAAAATCCATTAGGATCTTACAGCTGTTTTTGCTGTTACATTTAGAAATTAAAAATTTTCAATTTTGGCAAGAGCATCTGAAAAAAATTTTCAAGGAAGATGCATGTATAATATATTGCTGTTTTTGCATGCGCAATAGTTACAGTAGCACATCATGGATCATGTGCTGCAGATGTTGTGTAAAGGGAAATGGAAATTTTTCTGCTTCCATGCCACTTACATGATTCATGTTTCTTAATTACAGGATTTTCGTGAATAGGAGCTTGCACTTGGACAAAATTAAGTTCTTCGGGTTCGACATGGACTACACATTAGCTGGTAAGTTGAAACTCGATATATCATTTGAAAATTAAAATGTGATTTTTTAATTTGACTTTAAGTGACACGTAATCATGAAATACATAAGTGATAATGATTATATGCGAGCCAGCAAAAGATTGAGAACTCGTTTTCAGAACGATCGGGAAAATGTGAAAGGGGAAAAATTCGTGTAGGAGGTGGAGGAGAGCGATAAGAGTTTTATGAAATAATCATTATCATCATCATCATCACGCATAATAACGTGACATTTCCCCTAGGAAAAAATACTTTCATCATCTTTTATACCGTTTCTCTTTCATGCATTTTTACTCGGTATGACGCGACACGATTGAATGGAAGTAGGAAGATCTTTGACGCTGAAAATATGTTCCAAAGAAGAACAAGCCAAAGCCGACTTTTTTGACAGGCTTGGTCGAGGA
>JAHZNI010004147.1:0-26731 GCA_027744415.1 Seira ritae | reverse complement strand
ACCTGTTTCTAATTAAGAGTCCCTCAAATTAGTTTATTAACGCATCCGTTTCATGGGCCAAAAATGCATTTTACGTTTGCAACATTTTTGAGTTTACCGAATTTATTTTATTATTATACCTTTTGGTGTGGCATATCACAAGCCCCCGGATAAATGTAATGTTTGTTGAAGCATGTTGAGTCATAAAATTGATTTAACATCTTGGCGCATCTAAGAAAATTTCCATGAACCACGGAATTTTTTTTTATGTTTCAGGCAGAGATAGTTTGTTTGCGTTCGGTTAAAGGAAAATATCCGAAATAAGGAAACATTCTAGCTAGCAGACTCATACGTAAAGCTCGACATCAACATCAGACAACACCTAAATCTCCTTCCCTGTCGAACTGGTTCATCCATGTGAACGCATCACAAACAGAGGGAAATAGAAACGGGAGAAAGCGAGTGAAAAGATATATACATTATGTATCCTAAAGGACTTAAAGTTAAATTGAATTCAGTAAAAGCAAACAATCAGCGCTTCAGTTCAATTCTAAATCGTTACGATTCACGACACTATTTCTCCATCTCAAATAAATGTATGCAATACGATTTCGCATTGCGTCAATTTATTACATAGAGGCCTTATTGAAATTTTAATTAGCCTATGAGGGAAAAGGTTGGATGATGTGAAAGGAGCGTTTCAAAGTTCAACTTTACATAATACAGATTGAAGTGAAAAGGTCTGCATAAAAAAGGTATGGGCATTAAAATATATAGATAAATCATTCATAAATATGTAATGTAGCACATTTCAAAATTGTACCCTGCTAAAGATACACAATGAGGCATAACTACACCACAAGGGGAAAGACGAAACCCAAAAAATGATCTTCTGCTTCACCTTACTTATGTATCGCCTCCAAAAATTCAAATAAAAAAATGAAATGTAGCTGTACGTATAAGCACTTAGTATTGCTCTGTTTGACTCGCAAGCTTTAAAACAATCGAAGCAGTAGTAGCTTGCACTAATAGTAAGATTAAATTTACAAAATAGGACTACAATCAATTGTATCCATTGTCCATCTCGAACTCGAACCAAGATGCTTTGACGAAAGACCGTTGACATAAAGAAAATCTTCCTGATGGATCTTAAGGATATCTGCTTGCTTGATTTGATCGAATAAGCATCAATGGAATCCTAAAATGGCATGAATATATCTCCACTAATACTCAATCGTAAAAGTTGAACGGTTCGGTGGAAATGGGCGTAACTACATTTTTTACCACTTTCTCCTAAAAAGTTGAAAAGGGAAAGTAAAATGCATCCTGTTTTGTCATTCATTCAATGGCGAGCAGAACTGTAATGGATGAAGGTAATGTATCGTAAAAAGTATGAGTTGAGGAAAGAGGTTTTACTATATTGTATCTATCGAAATCACTAACATAATGGTCTTAGTCTTGGAAGACATCAACCGTGTACAAATCTTCATGGGATAGGACACATTTATAATATGTGAGCAGTTGCATCAATATTTTATTCAAACTTCGTTCCCTAAAGTTATCCTAAAATTTTTTTTACCTATCTTTCCTCTGTTCATTGGAGAACTCTAGCAGGGTCTCTGGAGTCGAACAAAACAATCTTATCGTCAAACATACATAGTAAAAGCTACGTTTTGTGGTGGCTAGAAAAAGTATAATGTGATGGATCATCATCATCCTCATCTTCAATGAAGTGGAAAAAATTAATGAAAAGAAGGCCCATCAGAATGAAGAAGAAGAGGAGGAGGAGGACCTCCATCTATGCAAAAATCAATACTATATGTATGTACATATGTCAATTTTAAAAAGTTGGAGACTTGTTTCCAAGGTCGGTTGTGTAGACATAATATTATTCAAACTCCAGACTCAAGTTAAAAAAATTCCAGTTGTCTGGATTTGTTGGAAAAGGCTTACTTTTATCGCAGTGCTTTTTTCTGTCCATATCCAGTTTTCATATTCAGACACATGAAGACAGATTTAATTGCTGGATTACGAACACGAACGACTAGGCATGATTACGAATACACTTTTACCTACACATTTTGAGTTTTTCATTTTCACACGCTGACTTCGCATTTAAAAGGGGGAAATTCCTGTGCTTTTAGTAATCACATCTATCTAATCTGCATCCCCAGTCCTTTCTTTACACTTAATAATACTTTATTCCAAGCAGATGCATTTAATCTTCGCTTTCGATCGCCAAACCTCTTGAGTAGTGAGGGAAATGGAGCAAAATTCTCTAATTTCCACTTCAGCAGCGCATATCCAGATCCAGAGTGTCAGTCACTTCTACTTATTATTCTTGTTTCCAGTAGCCTTTTTAAGTACATAATGCAGTGCTTCATTTTCACATCATCACCATCAAAGTATGTACTACTGATTTTATTTTCAATCCACTAGAGTAATGAGCACTTCACGTTGATTCCTCCAATACCGCGTTAGTAGATGTGTGCGAACAACAAATTGAATGACTGGTTGCCTTCTCGCTGCAGTAAATTTTTGCGCGAACAAGTTCGTTCTCTTGGATAAGTTCATTAATCATGTTCTTTTACTTTGCTCATCATACAATTCTCCAAGCGGAGTACGCGGAATAGAATGAATGTTTTTCCCAGTTCTAGCCTGAGAATGGAAAGTAAGAGGAGATAGTTGAATAAAAGTGAAAGCACTGGTTGTAATGGTCCAGGACATGACGCTTCTTTGATGATGCATTACAGACGCTAAATTGATGCGAAGAAGGAGGCGGATGATGAGCCGTGTCCGTTAATATATTATTATCTATGCAGCACATTTTAGGCCCGCTGATTTTAAACTTCAGCCATATTTTTACTTTAATGGCGTCATCCCTGCCTGAACATGTCTTTTTTCTTGACAACATGGCGTGCTTGGATCCTGTGAGAATTCTTGCTCCATTTAATTATTATTTTGAAGGCACTCTTGAAGGCTAGCATTTTCAGTATTTTTCTCAACCATACAGTTACTATAGTTTCTTCATAGCTTTGCACTTTTCGTATATTTTTGAAAATATGCATTGCGTGGCATGGAAAAAAGCGTTCTTTAGCATTCTCACTCTTCGTGATAGTAATTTCCGCCTACGAGGTTCTTAAGGCTCACCATCCTAATTGGCGTAGGGAGATACTGACAGGAACGGAAATGAACTTAAATTATAACACGTATACACTTACACCATTATACAAACGAGTAAGATCTAATTTCGCATGATATCAAAAACATTGTATTAGGTATTTAGTTTATGTTCTGTATGATTGTAGGGCAGTGGGCGTCGTTAAGCCTCTTCTGAAATTTCTCCAGATATAATATGTGCGATACAAAAGAACAAAGTCAATTATAGATTTATTTCGAGTTTTCCACGAATACATTAAACACGCTGAAGTGGTGTGGAAAGTAGCTTAAGGAGCTTACATAGCTTTCCAATTATGGAACAAGGAGAAGTGACGAAGTGCCTTGATTTCCTCGCCAATTGAATTTCAAATTCGCCGTTTAAAGCAAAAGAAGACATGAGGAGAAAGGTCGGATTCAAATATTGTACTTATTTATGCGCATAAATGAAATTTGCTTCAACTTAGCGATTTTATCTGGTGCAAAAATTGCCCTAAAAAATCGTGTATCTCAGATAAGCCAAAAAAACTTAGTATTGATGGTAGAGGAAGAACGAAAACTTACGTAATGCATGTATCTATGCATGTAGTACAAGTACGAGACCCACATTAAAAATGGCTTTTGTAGCACGTCATTCCTCTTGCGATTCGATTCTCTCGTTTGGTAGGTATGAGTGAACGATGGAAAGAAACCCTCAGAAGGCTGAATTTCCATTAATTGGGTCAAGTAGATAAGGACTCAAAGGGAATTATTCTCCGATTCCATATGGTAAGGAGAAGAAAATACCTTTCAGCAGCGTCTGTCTGCAGCAAATGCTCAAACGTAATTGTTGTACTGGGCAAACTTTGGAGAGTCATTCTTGCAATACAGTCTTGCTCCTTACTGTCCTTGATTTGATAAAGTATGTAATGATCATGAAAAAAATCAATTCTATCTTTTTGTCAAAGATTGGATCGATTTTTTTACTGGAAAGTTAATAATAATTCCCTTTGTTGAAAAGTAAAGTCCAGGGTTTTGAATTACATGTTAACTTATATTTCCAACGTATGAAACTCTTGAGGCTCTGTTCTTCATCGACCTGAAGTAATGGTTATTCATTATTGGGGAAAGAAATCTACGAGCGCACAAAAACTAGTAATTCATTAACTCTCTCTCTCTCTCGATTTATGTCTGCTTTTCGTTTCTTTAGCTTCCAACAATTTATGTTTTTTTCTCTCTCACTCTCTTCCGAGGAGTTATATCCTTTTCATCTTCAAGGTTTGCCATTGTTCGCGCAGACGTTAGGCAAAAAAGTGGTTTGGAAAATTCAATGGAATACACACACGTATGTACCTATGCAGGCTGTGTACATAGTGAACTTCTTTTTTCTCTGTTTTTTTGTTTTATTTTTCACTCCACTAACTCATCATGCTGAGTCAACCACTGTAACAAATACAAAATGCAACAATAGAAGCCAAAAAAAATCCGAGAGACAAAAGCTGGGCTGCTAAAAACGAGGAATCAAGCACCCCATGGGGTAAGTAGAGAAACAAGAGGTGAAAGCAAGGGAAAAAATCAAAAGAGGAAAATAAGCTTTTCTTTTTCTACTTTCCTTTACAACATGCTACATCTCTCAACTGATACAAAGTGCAAATACATGTTTCACATTTGCAAAGGAACGATATAGGATGTTCATCTTCTCAGTGGAATATTCTAAAAAGGAAAAAAGCAAGCTTGCAGGTGGGAGAAAATATAGTAACAAGGGAATGAAAGATAGAAAAGACCTTGCAGAACAAACAAGAAAAAAGGGAAAGTCTAAAAGAGAGGGACTGCCCTGTCCGGAGTCCGTGCTCAGTGCAGCAGACTTCAAATGAAGGAAAAACATCCTTGCTGACATAACAAGACTTTGTGTGCACGTACGTACGTACCTAAAAATGTATTTATACAATAGCTTGATTCCCAATATTCATTTCAATTTACTTGCCACGGAAGCGTTATGAAATGCGAATTTCTTTCAAAACTGGCTGACAGAGTTGGACTTTTGAACAATATAAAAAAAGACGAGCCCAACGCTTGAAATCTCAACCATAGCCAATGCAATGGTTAGAGTTTATCATGAGATACAGATGCATAATATTCTACGGCGTAATACCATGACCATCATGAATCATTATGAATTTATTTTAAGTCTTAAGCATCCAACATTTTTTCATATAAAGTTGTAATATGTACCAAATGCAACGTAATTGAATAATGCACGACTTCATTAAAATGTGATCTGTCTGCATTGAATACGAGCACGAATTGAATTCTTGAAAACTTTTTTCCCATGAAAACTTTTTTGCATGATGATGCTCTGCTCAGGGTACTTTTATGCTACTGCATACTTTCACACCATGAATTCTCTACCAGGCTGATCGACGATAGGTGAGGAATGCATAATTTTGATCATGTAGGAAACAGTAGGTGGTAGGTAACATTGCAAAGGGTTAGATGATAATATGAATGGTTTAACGGCCATCCTCGAAAAGGAGAAAAAGGAATAATAAACGACTGAATTTTCGCCAACACTTCTTCACTTTCGATTGGGTATTAAACTAAAGGGAACTTCTTGTTTCAATCTCACAGATAGATGTACATAGGTAATTGGCATTATTACTTTACAAATGTTTTCATTGTTACATCCATCGATTGGTAGAGGATCCTAAACAATCTGGAGCAACGTAAGAGTTTGCTATTATTGCTATTTAAAGAATTCAAGGAATGGGCGTCCGGAAAATGGTTGGCGCAGGTTCTGGTTTGGCCCGAATTGTGCACTACATTTTCAAATCGTTTTCATCATTGCAAGATGCATGCGACCATCCTCAACTCAATCCTTTCCGATCTAATCTTCTTACTTTTTACTCCAATTCCTTTTTCCTATTCAGGTTTCAAGAAAAGTACATTCTTATCGAATCAGGACAACTGTACATGGATCATTTGATGCTCTTTGGCATTTTGCTTCGTGTTACGAGGAATACCTTCCCTTCTCTCCTGTATTTTATTACAGTTTGTCTGCCATGCAAATTTTTAAATGGAGTTTTACCTCACACTCGCCTCCTCCAGTTTATTCTGAGAAAAGATCATTATTTTAATGATCCACCGCTACATACTTACGTTCCATGGGGTTGTGTTGCATCATTACTTACATCGTCGAAAGTCCGAACTTTCCTGGAGTTTCTTCTATCCAGCTTCAAAACTACATTATTTTGTCTGGAGATATTCGGAGAAAGTTTTTTTGCTCTTGGAATCGGCATCATCCGATGTAAATTCTGATGTGAGGAATTGAGAATAAAAACTTTTTCGAAACCATAACTTTATGCTTTCCCAATTCACATGCTTTATGCTTTATTCTCGATGATGATTATCTGGAAAAAACAGCAGTCATGCTAAAAATTAGAATTACGAAGACAAAAAGGCTGACCTTACAATGCATTTATATTAGTTCGACAGAAGGAAGTTTCGTACTTTTCTCCGCATGACATTTATCGAATGGTGGATTTTTACAACTTATTTTGGCGATCAATTTTTGCTTATGAGATGATTCCATCATATTGCCTCCATCGAGGCTCATACGGCATGTCGTGATATAGGTCCGTGGAAGATGTTCTGTTCTATTTAAAGAGGTATTGCGTGCGTCAGTTGAAGTTACATGCTTTGGTTTTAATACTGTTTCTCAGTTGTCTAAATTTCAAACATTATTCTACTTTTACATCTCATTATTTTTTTCAATGGAAGTGTTTCAATGGACTTGCTCTTGCGATCGTCAGTGTTTTGATTATTCAAACAAAAACGTTAGGCTCAAGGCACGTGTGCACTCATTCGATACTACTAAAAATATTTTCCAAAGTAAACATGTTAATGAACCGGAAAAAATCCCAAACATATCTAATTTGCATGATTCAGAGGAACCCATTAAAAAGAATCAATCCTTAAAGAGCAAATGAATCAAACAGTTGGTAGCAGAAATTGCTTGTGATGTTTTATCAAATTTACTTCCCCTAATTAGGAAATGCTCAAGTTAATGAAGTGAAAGCTGATGAAAAAATGGTTTAAATTAAGAGGAGCGTGAAACTTTGCCGATTAATCACACCTTAGGATGGGCGACATTCCTAATCATCATTGAACATTTAATATCGCTGCAGCTTCATAATTAAACTGACTACTAAAGTATTAGCCTAGAAATAATCTTTTATTCCAGCGCTTCTTTGATAAATTACGGTTTGCAGTTTGCAAACTAGGAAAATGAATAAAGAAGGACTTGACTTGATTGCTATAACTACGCATCCCAAAAGCAATACACGTCAGTTGATACAGTATAGAAAGCGACAACAGAGACGAGGATAATTTACTTCATTGGATTCCTCCCGGGTTACACACTTATCCGTAAAAATACGTGGAGGTAGACGGGTAAATTCATTCTAGAGACTGTGTCAACGTTTTCCTGCGAAGTGGCCAAATTCCAAAATGTCATGCTGTCAAGCAAATCCTTTGTAGCTGTACATGCTTACTTACTTATTAACTAAGCGATATTATGTAAAGGCGAGTGGAGCTGAGCTGATTGTGAGAAGGAAATGCAGCAGAAGCGAAGAGGAAGTCAAAAAGCGAAAGTGGGCAACAGATATGTATATATTATGCATGTTGTATCTCTAATTTCGTATTAAATGAGTCTGTTCTGCTCAGCAATCCCGATGGAGAAACTTGGGTCTTTGAGCGCGCACACACACATATTTTTGCGGTGTTTGTCTTGTCGTTGACAGTCATGCATGCATGCTTGCATGCGCTACTAGACCGAATCAGATCTGATGCTACAAAATCAAGGCCTTTACAGAACTCATTTACTCCAATTTACTAGATTATTCTACTTTTGTTTCGAGTCAGATAGATGAAGGCAAGCTTTACAATTTGATTACCCTGATTATGCAATGGAAATGAAAGAAACACTTCTCCGTTTCAAAATTTAGCATCATTTATAAGAATTTCCCTCGCAGAATTGATTGTTAACAGAATGAAGAAAAATATACCACCAGAACGGAGGACGGCAAACTGAGGGTGAGAGTAGGAGATACGACAGAATATAAAATCTGAAGCTCCTCACTGTAGCACATTACAAAGAGGATTTTCTCTGGCAGATTTAATTGCTTAAAGGCTGAATGAAAACATGAGATCGATTTCATGAATCATTACATGTTTATCTGTTATTTCTAGTAAAAATGAGAATTTTCAATGTATCTCATTTTCACTAACGCGCAACACCCACTTATCAGAAGATACAACTACGGAAAGGAGTAAATTTTACGTCCTGCCAACGAACAACAACTTTTCCTGGCCTTCCACTCCATTACCAGGTTTACGTACCCGTTATATAATATAAGTAGATATACGGGAAGTCAGCTTGGTTCAGTGGTTTTAGTCGCTGCGCTGGCTGGTGAATGTTTGCTGAAAAGCCGGCCAACAACATATAATCCGATTCATTTCTCCAATATCCTCTTGTTCCACCGTTCCAGTAATTTCTCTTATGAAAAAAATAAAACAATCAGATAAAAAAATCCTCCAGTAGCTTTCGCTTGAAAACTTTCACTTTTATTGTCCATGATCCATAGAAGTTTTTCCGGAATGCTTTGGAGACGACGAAAGAGAACCGAGAACCACGTTGTCTAAATTCCTTTCACGATGCTTGCCATTACAAATATCTATGTATATATATATGTATGTATTAAGTATAGTAAAAAGGTGGGTCGCTCAGGCCAGGCCATGGCCGTCATTTTTTCGGCGAATCTTAGTCTTGGCCACGCTGATGCAAAATCATTAATCACCCGCGGAGGAGAGACAGATTTAATGAGAAGATAGAGACAATTTATGTATAATGACTAAATGCCGTTCCAATTACGTGGTAGTTGACAATCGAATAAAATAGCGCTTCAAGAATTTTCATCGCGCCAAATGCCAAAAAATGTGGAATGCATAGAAGCAAAAAAACGAATCCGTGAGCTTACTCTTTTACGTAATGTATAGATGTAATGATGACGTGATTGTTTTTGCTACACTCCTCCTATTTAATTTGATTCAATTTAAAGTAAAATAAACGAGGAGAGAAAATGAATCATCAGCACATTTACGTGCTTTATTTCCCACGTCATGAATAAAAGTAAATGAGGAAGAGACACGTGTCGGGGATTTTCTCATTTTTTTTGTTTTCCTCCTTCCTTCCGTTCAGTGATCCAGTCTTACACGGAGAGGTTGGGATATCCAAAGAATTTAATCTTGCTGAGTAGTTTCATTCATAGTGAATGTAGGAGTCGTGCGAGATTAGGAAAAAAACAATGGAAAACATGTAGGTGGATATAAACGTGTCATCCTCATCATCATCGAGTGAATTGGAAAGTCATTGAGGTGAACTGACTCACGATGGCTGGAAAATACTGGGAAAGTCATTTTATACCATGAAGAATAAATACTTGTGAAAAAAAATCTATAAAAAATAATTTGATCAGTGATCGAGTTCGGTTCAATACCAGCGTATTATTTAGTACTGTATACGTATACATATATTATGTTTGTTTTTTCTGTCATGTTTATCTACGTAAAAGAGGGAAATATAATATCCAGTTCTGCAGCATATGGTGCAAAATATTTCGCCGTCCATTTTCTATCCCGTTGAAGAGAATTATATATATGGAGGAAATCCCAAAACTACATATATGCAGCAATAGCATTGGAAGCGGAAGCACATAATATTATTTCTCATGATATTCTGGTATCCTACCTTAGCCTAGTTTTTTTTTCATTTTATTTGAAAAGGATTTAGAACAAAAAAAATTCTGTAAAACAGTGAAAAGAACCTGCTGGCTATTTTCCGCTTTCTTGCTCGTGTAACGACGCTATAGCAATTCATATCGCGTGTATGTAAAATAGTACTTACATTACAACATAAACATAAACCCATGAGAAACATATTTTTGTGCGCTTGCTTGCATATGATTTTGCTCAATTGCAAAATTAGGATCCAGAGGGAAGACGAAAATAGCAATGGGTCATGCCAATGCCGAGTAACAGAGAGATAAAAATTATAGAACTCCTCTTGCAGCCCATACATACCTATTTAGAACATACTTGTTCGGATGGAAATGTTTTAAAAGCTGCTTACATATTCGAATATTTTTTTATGCAACGCTCCGTTCCGTTCTCACCACCGCCACCGCAAAACATCACCATCATCTTCTTCATTTCTCCGAGAAAATACAGAAGCCAAGAGAAGATGAAGTGTATAAGCGAATCATATCCGTGGAAAAAAATCACTATTGAAATGGATGCATAATAGAACGGTATAACTATGATAATAATAATTACTAAGCTTGTGGAATGGATGCACATTATTAAAAAGTATATGATATGGAAACGTCTATTCGTTTCGGACGATATGCATATTTCGAGAAAGCCTTTTTATTTTTGCTTAATTCATTCAGTGCATGATCCTCATAGGATGTGTTACTCCTCCCGCATATCTAATCTATATGAAAAGGAGGAAGAAGAAGATTGCGATGATGATCATGGTCGTCACCATTACGACGCTCGTTAGTCATTCAGTTTCTGTAGTTTTTGATGACTTTTGAAAAACCAGGAACGACAAAAAGCGCTTCAGAAATAGGAGATGGTGGTGGTGGAATGGAACGTGCTTGCATTTAAAATAACTTGGGAATAAAAAAATGCATAAGTACTACTTCTACTGGCGTGTGTGTGTGTACCACGTACACGAGTAAAAAATCTCTGTCCTTCGAAATCTAGGAATTCGGATTCGGAATATTGTCTCAAGTGCTGCTCCTGCTGCTCAAGATAAGGATAACACGGTTCATACAGATGCTAGTCTGTAGTGGTGGGTGGCAGAGTGCCTAAAAGAATAAGAAAATATCAAATCGCAGTGGAAATAATAGTTTTCGAGGATAAATTCATCTTTTAAACGGAGCAGAATTTCCGAGCGAATCTGACAAAGAACAATAGGCGAGACCGTGTGTGCCTTTTTCAGACTCATCCCATCTCATCATCTCTGCAGATAAATATGGCTGAGCCATAAAACGATGTTGTCAACAATTTCGTGGCATTCAGATCGATTTATTAGTGAAATAATATTCAACTAGCCTCTTATTCGTATTTATGAATTGATTTTCGAAAGTCCAGATAATATTATTTTTCTAACGATTCAACTACAACTCAAACATATATTTTTTCAGCAAGTAATAAAGTTTTTTCTCTTCTTGATGACATCTTTCATGGGTTCATAAAAAGCGGATTTGGGACTTGTGGGCTGTGGTAGCTTTCCGGTGCTTAATTTTTTTCGTCGACCTGATTTTTTGAGCTGAATCTTCCCTCAATCTAACTTAGCTTATGGTAAAGATTTTTGAAAAGGAAAGAAAGCGCTCGCGCACAAAAAAGTAATATCTGATCCGATATTGATAATATTATTGGTTTTCATAGATAGAGATAAAATACTTATTTCAGTGAACTGTACTACAGAAAATAATTTTTTCCCTCGATTCATACTATATACGCAATACTATACGGAGTGCTGCTGACGTAAAAAAATATTAAGGTGGCCTCAACATAAAGGAAGGAGTGCAGCAACTAAATGTTATGTGAAATGGTGAGACGTGAAAATTTGTGAAGAAAATTAGTAGTCTGAATAATTCAATAGTTATTAATATTATTACTAATTAATTCGAGTAAAAGCAGTGTTCCTTTAAAATAATAATAGTTCTGGAAGTTCATACTTTTGGATTAAAACGCCAATACATACAACCCTATCCATGAAGTAAAGAATCATTTTTGCATGAACTCAAAATTCAACATGCCAATTCAATTAAAAAAATAATTTCTTTTCGATTTCATACATGGATTTAATATGACAGTTCTCAATTAAAAAGGCTCTTATTAGTACAGTGAAAGCTCTTCAGGGAAAACAAAGTTACATATTTTTGAAGTTCACACGGGCTTCTTCCATGTACTAATCCTTACTCAATTGAAATTCATAAAATTCAATTTTTTATTGTTTACAGAATTGTACCCCACTTTGATTTTGTTTGCAATGGTTTTTCATGAATCAAACTTTCATTAGCTTTGGTGGATCCAACTAGAAGTACTTAATGAAACGGTCTCTGACAAATATTTCAATCAAACAAAACAACATTCATTCCTTCCAGGAAACAGGCTTAGAATTTTTTGTATCATTTTTCCTTTTGAAAATGTTTTTACTGAGCTCATTCGTCACTTCATCAATGCCTCTTTTTTGTTTATATCTCTTTGCAGAACTACACCCTGAAGTTTAATGAATAAAGTGACTTGCAAAAATAGTAGCAAATTTACAAAATACATACACGCACATCTAACTTCCTTCATCATATCCGTCTAACATCAGCCCTCTATGTTTTCTTCCAAAAGTACATAATTTTGTTGTTTGTTTTTCACCTTGTGCTCCTGTTTACTTTTTTGTTGAAAACGTGAGTGCTTTCTCCACACTTTTTTTTTCTTCTGCTCAGCTCGATCTCTACTAGGACCTTTTATAAAAGGCGTGTTATGCCAATGTGCAGATCAGACACAACTTGAAAAAATACCTCTACACAAACACAATAGAAGATGAAGAGCTTTCCATATGAATAACTTACATTCGAGGAATTTGTCTTTCTTTCCCCTATGAAAACGGATATACCCCCATGATTCACGTCGTTATGCAAAACGATATTGCAAGGCGTAGCACGAAATTTTTCTGTAAAATTAGCATATTATCCAACTGGATGAATAGAATTCCGTAGGAATGATAGCACAAAAATGTGTCGTAAAAAATGATTTAATATCCGGTAATATAATATACTTGTATAAATAAAGGTCTGTATTAATATGTATGTCGAGAGAGAACCTTTTTGGTTAGGATTTCACGAGTGTTTGTAATGTTTTTGTGTAGGCGAGTGAAGTGCCTTGGAGAAAGAATCTAAAGAGTGCTGGAGGAAATAACCAGAAAATAACTCCGGGTCCAACCCCAACTCCAGTCCTTCCATCACCACCACAACAAGCTGAGCAACCTAAAACAACGAAATTACAGATTAATTTGAAATCTGTAAAAAAGCCTGATGCATCCAAGGCCCCCGCTCAAAATGAGAAGGTCCCGCCAGTACAGCTAAATCCTGTGCTTCCGGAGAACAAAGTAAGTAGCAATAAGCCACCCACGGGGAAAACGATACCTATTACGATTCAGAAGAGCAACGCAGCGGAGTCGACAAAACCACCACCACCTACAACCACAATCCCTATTCAGCGTCCTCATAATGACTCACAATCCAATAAAGCAGCCGCCACAACCATCAAAACTGAGAGCAAAGTGAAGGCGAAACCTGCTGATTCTAAGACTCCTCCAACTAGCAATAGTAGTAAAGCAGAAGAGTCGCAGAAAATGACGCCACCACCACCTCCAGCTCCCCCTGCTCCTCCTCCAATGCCTGGAGGACCGCCGCCACCACCACCTCCACCTGGAGGACCAAACGGTAAGAAAAATTTGCATAATGAGTTCAATTCATCGTAGCATTGTTATTTGAATGAATTCGTCTATGGATTTTAGAAGAAAGATCGCTTTATATTCGTAGCAATTTTTTTGTAAGAAGAAGGGAAAGTGAAATGCGATGACAGCTTGCTTAAGTATGCCTGTGTGTGTCATACATTTCGATATATACATATATATGTCTCTCCGCTACACCGCTTACCTATCGGCTCCATTTAATTTTCGTAAGAGATGGCACATTTGAAGAGAAAAAATGAAATGACGGAGCCATTTTTTACCACTCGTTTCGATCTCTTTCTAAAGTGAAAATCGTACTCTGTAGTAACGTGATGAGGGATAAAGAAACTACTTATTTTATTACCATGACAGTGTGCTGAAAACCCACATGTAAGTAATGGAAATGACCATGGAAGAGGAAGAATAACGTAAAAAATGTTACAGGAGCTATAGCAATGCGGGACATAATAATGGCACTCATAAATATACGTATGCAGAGACGATCACGAAGGCAAAAAGGCAGACGTAGGACCGTAGGAGAGTGTGAACAGAGAATCAATTTCTTCCATGAGAAAACATATTTTCTCGAGTTGAAATAAATTGGATATCTGTAATAGAAATGGATGAATATGGTTTAGAAATGTATTGCACAAATCACGTTTCCGGAAAGTGCTCTTTTGCCAAATGCAATGCATTTCAAGTCCAAGCTTACGTGAAATATTTAACTCGCTTGTTTACAACCAAGTGATACAAGCAAGGAATGAATGCATTCTTTCATACATACTTTTTCCCTCTGTAATCATTCTGAGCAGGGGACTAGGGTACTTAATTAACGGAGATGAAAAAGTTCGGACAGGATTTGAATACGGGTCTTGATTACGAATACGTGCAAAAGGCTACCATGCAACATCATTCGCTGAAATAAAGAAGAAACTCTGACCTCTGGGAACTAAAATTGTTGAAATGACGAGTTCCATTGCGTCACTATTAAAATATTGCGGAAGAGAGCGAACAAAGTAACTTTGCGCATTAAATTTTTTTAACCAGATTTCATAGAATGTAACTCATGATATTTTATTTCAGCTGCTCGTCCTCCAAAACCTCCCCATGTGGTTCAGAAACTGGAACAGCTGAAAAAAGCGCCTAGAAGACGACCGGACTGGGCCAACATGATGAAGGAAATAGAGACCGGAAGAAAGCTGAAGCATGTGCAGTGCAATGACAGATCCAAGCCGATTTTACCAAAAATGAAGTCCAGAGGCCAGGTATGGGCAATGACGCTTTAAGAATAAATATGAAAAAGTGTGGCATGACAAATAAGTAATGTGCTTTTTAAGTGCATTATATTATGTACATATGAATTAAACGAGAAACTGATATCCCCTCTTGTTTTCGTGAAATCAAGTTCGTCTTTGAATCGGAGGCGAAGCCAACCTCAAAAGCCGATGCTTTGCACAACCGACTCTTGAACGAGATTCAGCAAGGCGTGAAGCTTAAGAGGGTACAGTGTAATGATCGAAGCAAGCCTCAGCTTGGCGGTACGTGGAAACCAAACTTCCTATTTACTAATTAAGATCAACTATATAATTTCACTAATCCTTTAACGCCATACGCTTACACTGGCAAATTACAGAGTAGCAGCAATAGAATTTGCGAAGGGGCAGACAAGACTCTAACAATTTATTTTCTTCCTATTCAGTACCTAATGGCGAGACTGTAAATGAAGATGAATGTTGCTTGTAGACTATAGATCGATGTAATGGGAATCCATCGATCATTTCATTTAGCCTCTACATTTATTTGTTGTTATGTCCTCTTTCTTTCACAAGGTCTCCGAATCCGGCGACAAAGTAGTGTGGTTGAGACGGACCTGCAAAAAGCGAGAAATTCTATTCCAGAGGAGCCGGAAGAGCTTGCATTCGTCATGGACATTGATGTATTGAGAGATGAGCTTCAGTCGGTGAAGCACATGCTAGAAAATGAAATTGAAGCGAAGCACAATGTCGAGAAGAAGAATAGAGACCAAAAGTGTCAAATAATAGCGATGGAAGCAGAGATCGAAACACTCAAGGCGAAACTTGGACTGATTCCAGAGGAGGAAGTTTCAATGCTTGCGAAAGGGCTGGATCGGAGCAGCTCAAGAACCTTCCAGCATTTACGGAAGTCAGGCTCTGGATTGTGGAAATCACCTTCCATTGTGGGAATCAAAAAGTCCAAGTCTGGAATTACAAAAGAATTGCAGAAATTGCCCCAGGATGGAAACAAGGGCGAGCAGGCGACACAACAACAAGCCCCGCAAGACGATGAATTGAACGAAGTGAACGAGCTGGAGGAAGAAATTAGCTCCTTGAAACAAACCGTTCAGCATGCAAGGAAACAGGCGGAAGAAATGGAAAGAAAATATAAGGAGGCCATGGAAAAGCTACTTGTTGCTCAGGGTATAAAAATAAAAAAAGAACCCGCACTTACATTTTACTTGAATGTTATGTATGTCCGTTGCAAAAGCACGAAATATAATGACATATACATACGTGTAGTAAGACGGCAGAACACCATTACATGATTGCCATCATAATGTCATACAATTTAGGGCGAGATGAGAGATAAAAGAAGGCTTTTCGCTAAATTGCGTTTTTATTCCCAATTCACTTTTCTTTTCCGGTTTCCTCATCGGATATATAAATTGCAATGATAATAATAATAATCATTGAACACTGCTGAAAGTGCATGTATCCCTAATAGCTGTGTTGTTTTTCTCTCTTTTTTATCGTCCTTTGATTAGGGACTCTGGAGGACTCGGAGCAGAAGAGAAAAGTATTGGAAAAGAAAGTGGAAGCTCTACAAGCGCAAAGTGGAGACAAGCCAGTTGCAATTGTCCAGACTGCAGAAAGGACCACACAAACGGAGGAACAGATCTTAGAGCGAATGGCTCTATCGAGACAACAGTCCGTGGCTGATGGACATGATGGTATGTATTCAGGATCAGAGGAGGAAGACTCGGACGTGGAAGTGGATGAAGAGACCCTCCAGAAAAAGAAAGAAGAACGGGAAATTAAACTCTGGGAGAACAAATTAAAGAGTATGAAGGAAAAGCAGCATGGCAGTCGACTCGAACGTCGCAATCTCAAAAACTTACAGAAAAAGCTCGAACTGGAACTGAAAGAAGCGAAAAAGCGTCATAAAAAGTTGCAAAAAGAGGTTGACAAAATGGCAAAAATGTTGAAGGAAGTGGTCTGTTTGGCAAACGAATAAAGCGCAGAGAAAATGTACTGAATGCTTTAAGAAAGGGTAATTATTTGCTAAGAGCAAATATTGATCGCTTGAAGGATGACTTGGAAGAGGCGAGAATTGCCTACCATGATTTAGAACATGAACTAAGCTCATGTGTTGATGATTTGTAAACTTGTACACTTGAAACAATAAATTAAATAAATAAATACTGTTTTGCAGAATAAGCACTCTTTAAATGTTATAATTACTGAAATGAATAAATATAAAGTACATATTTGTAGAGTATAACCTACGTTTCTAATAAAAGATAAGAGAAACAATTTAGCTAAGGATCGGAATGGAAATGATGTGCGCGTTTTAGCAAAACGAAGAAGAGACCATTGTTGTTCATGTAACATTTTGTTTTACACCAGGTTTGAGGGACACTACGCAAAATAATTTGTAACTGAAATCTTTTATATTTTAGTTTTGATTTTGAAATTGGATGCGGTTCGTGGATTCCATTTCTTTTTGTCATGCAAAATAACCCACAGAATCGAACACTTATACCTATATTAGCTAATACCATGTGTATGTATATGCAACGTTAATTTCAGAATGATTAACAGAGGATCATCTTCGGATGGTTATGTATTTACTTCTTACCAAATCAATTTTTGTTGTCGAATTGCGAGACCAATAAATACAACATAAATCATTATTGAATCATTCGTGTTGATTATTATTACGTATTTGTGCTTATCCCAAACGAAACTAATGGCGTGCAAAAATAACAAAACTCGTATTTTAAATGAGTGGCGACACATTGGCAGTACAAGGAAGTTTTATGAGCGCCAAACTAATGGTATTATATTATTATGCTCTCGAGACTGTCATTACAAATACTTTACACTGTTACATTGTCCTTTTAGGTCGTAGAGGCGTCGGCAAAAAATAAAAAAAAAATCATATGCAAAGAAAATAACGTGGCACATTCAGTCCCCTAGAAAACGACCAACTCCATGGAGCTGCAAAAATGCATGCTGATTTATCGACTTAGAAATGGTTACAAAAATAACTGCATGCAAACATGAGCTAAAGCTGCATGGATTCAAGCTTGGAGAAATTCAACATCCTCGTGAGGAAAGCAAAACTGTCTGTCTGATGGTAAATTTAAGAATCCCGTTTTTAAAATTATGATTGATGCTATAAAAAGAAGTTCAGCTGTTTAAAAAGATGTTTATAAAAAATCACTTGAATCTTTAGAAATCAATGAATTGAAGTATATTTTGCATTTTAATCAATAATTGATTCAAAATCAATAGGTCCATGAAGCATAAGTGCTATGCTACTTTCATACATTTGTTTGCTATGGTGGTGTTGGACGTGGCGATAATTTCCCACGCGTGAGGAAAGGAAGCTCCTGGCCGGCTATAAAAAGCTTGTCAATGTAACACACTTTATCCGCCTACTCAAACAAACCGAGGAAATCCTCCTGTTTTCCTTCCGCCTTTCCTCCGCATTTCACCAGAATTAGACGATGAAGGTAATAAACCTATTACATAAGTAAGTAAGTATGTCTTGTATTGGAGGCGACTAAAAAGTTTGGAAATAGTGGCTTATGAGGGTGCCAAAGCATTCAAGAACGCATCATGATTATGTACACTGATGATAAGAAAAAGGAGCCCCGAACGGAAGTTGTTGTGTTGTATTACTTATGTACATATATTTATGTTTTTTCTTCGCATGTAAATAAGAGACTTTGCTCGGTGGAGGACGAATTTTTGCACCAGCTCGCAGTTGACATTGTAAATTGCGAATACTTTTCAGAGCTGAAGAAGAAGAATATTATTTGAAATTATATTGTCTGCTATTTAAACAACGCAACGCAATGAATGTATGTATGTATGCATTTATTTATTTCTCACTTTCATTTCCTCCTGCATACTTTTACCTTTCTTGAGAAAATCGCCAGCTGTTATGTTTTTAAAAAGTGTTACATCATCCCTTGGAATTAACGCGCAAGCCAAACACTTATGCAAGAGAGGTTTGCTTGCGTAAGTATGTAATAATAATGAGCCGAGCCCATGGCAAATGCCGCCTAGTAATTAATTATGATGGATACGCGGTCGAATTGAACCACGACACCTTCACTCCTTCCGCTGACTTTATAATAAACCACGGAAAAGAAATACAATGCAAGGGTGATGATTAGATAATTTTTAATAATATTATGTCATTATATTGCATAAAAGATTATGTAGCTTGTCCGCCTTTTTTCTTGGGGTGTTGCATAAAGAAACGTGGAATGACATGAATAGGTAGGCGGAGGAGTTCCATCACCACATTCCAGAGCTAAAATGTCACCACGAACCGAAAAGTATTACAGTAAATTGATTTTGTCGCGTAATAATAATGACTAATGACTAAAGTAGCTAATGCTTCAACTGCCTTTGTTTCCGCTGAGATGTTATGAAAAATTGAGCTCAAAGTAGAGTCGATCAGCAGAGGGCCAAAAATTCTGAACAAGGAGCAAATTAGTAGTAAACTGATAAACTACATATTTACATAATGCACACATTCCATGGATTCCGTTGAATTAAAGGGAGCGATTAAAATATCATATTTCATATACTATGTCAAAGAAAAGGAAAACTCGAGTTTTAGGAAAAAGATGGCTTAGACAGTAGCAGGGAAGAAATTCATATAGGACTAGAAAAGGATTATTCAAATTCAAACGATGAACCCTCATCTCATGCGCCAGAGATAATTTGCGTTTATTCGGGAAATGTCAGTGCATGACCACTGACCACCCAGGTTGCTCTAGGTAGGATTTAGATAAAATATGCATGTCGTTCGACATCATTCTTTTGTTTACATCATTTTGAAGCAACGACAGCGAGAGCACCCCCATTTAGAGTAATCCAACTGACTGCGCAAAGGCAGTTAGAAAACTCAATTAGATAAAGTAACGCAGTTTCTATTACATTACTTCGTTGTAAACAAAAGTTGTTGTTCGATCGCGTCAAGAGTCTAGACATACCTATGCAACAAAAATGAGAAAAGACCGTTCCTGAAGTTATAAGAAGTTCAAGCCTAGCGTTAAATTTAATACGGATGAGTCAACTAGTAAACTAGCAATCAAAAATATTATTCAGCTTTATTTCGGAACAACAAAGACATTTTACAGTTTCACACGTTTTCAGTTTAGTCATGTTTATCATTGCTCACTGGATTGGATTGGGATGTGTCATAGCGGCAGATGTCTTCTCAAAGACTATATTATAGTCGCCGGCACCAAACGAGACAGAAAGATTAGATTACCAAGATAATGAATCATTTCGTCAACCAAATATTTGGGCTTCACGTCAACACAAAAAACTCCCATTGTCGGTGAGAGGGATTATGATTTGTTTTGAGATTGGTAATTACAAAGCGACAAGAAAGAGAATCGCTTCGTACTTATTCAGATCGGATCAGGTATAGAGATTTTAATCCAAAGATAGATGAGCATGCAATAAATAAATAGATACAACGATACAAGTAGCTACTTAAAACTAAAAACTTACCCATATTTAATGCATACTTTGCATAATCCCTGAAAATAATTTATAATAAAATTGTGGTAAAGCAGAGAAAGTCTATCCGTAATCGGGAGTACGAGTTACGTCCTTTCTTTCTATCATGTAGAGAAAAGAAAGTCGAAAGAAAAATACCAATATTCTTTTACAAGCGAAAAGCTTATCTCTGCTTCAATGAGGAAGGAGGCGTAGGTGAAGCATTTTCCCTTTTTTTTGCGCTTTGTTTCTTTGTTTCACTCTAGTCTCGGCTCATTTTTTTGGAAACATTTCCCCTTCACGATGTGAAGGAAACAATAAAAATTTAAAGTATTCCCTTTACAATGTCAAAATGCTAATCAAGGCTACATTATAAGTACACAAATCTCGTATAATATTATCCCACTTGTTGTGGTTGGTTGTCGTCGTAGTACATTACAAGATATATACAAGTAAGACGGTTGATAATTTGCGCGAAGTCAAACAATATCTTTCAGCTAATAATATGCTAACTCGTTAGGAAGAGTCACGCAATAATGATGTAAGCAATGGCAATATCATTATTATTATTGTATTTATAAGCGTTCTCCTTCTCTCTTCGCTTCGCTTATTACTGCATTATGTCATCGCTGGTCTTTTTTAATTATCCAAAAACCAATTGTAGAAAAAAGGAAGAGTTTGCTTGCCATCACACAAACCATTTATGGAACATCGATCCTGACAATCGTGTTCCTAAAAGCAGCGATGTTATTAGTTACAACAAGTATAAACAGTGCAGTGGTCGTTCGGACGGACGTAAGACCACAGAAATAAAATATATTTTTTTCGTGATTATTCACACATATTTGCAATGGCCCAAAGCGAACACATTTCATTCAGCTGGTGTCATTATATAGTCATCACAATGCAATTATCGTAATCCTTATCTATTTCACTGAGAGTAGTTTACTTAGTTCAACATTGTCAATGCTTAAGAAGCACGATCTTGAAATGAAATGAACAACTGTATTTGGAAGTTACCACACATTAAAAATATTTTTTTCAAGTGGTCTTCTTTCCTCATATGTCATAGTCAATAGTCATGGTGATCACGAATCACGATCAACCGTAGCAGTGGAGAGTTTAATACTATGATAACACGTCAGGAAGCGTCGTCCATGCGGACGTGCTCATATTATTCAAACATGGATAGATAGAGATTAAGTTTATTCTGACTTCAAATTCAAATGTTTTTGAGATGTGTCGTTTCGAGAGAATTGATAATGATGCGATGATTCATTTAACTCGTTTCTGCAATTTATTAGTCATTATTACGGGTTTTCAATTGATCGGAAATTTTAAAGGTTTTCCTGGAAGAAAAAAGGGCAAAGTATAAATATAAAGTTTTGTATGCTATTTTTTATAGAATAATATTCAAATTCACCATCACTTGAATTACATAGAATAAGTTATATCAATCGACAAATGGAGGTGATCTAGTCAAAAAAAAATTATGAGCAAAAACAACTCTTTTAATGTTTCCATTACACCATTTCGAACATCAATTTTATCTATGTAACTTGACCATGTTTCTCCTTGCCACCACACCCATGCATAATTTATGCACACAGGTTTACCGCCGGATACCCAGATACGTTTAAAATATTCAAACTGTTAACACTCTCCGCTTTCCTATTTTCCCTAGAAACGTAAAAGATAACTGATAACTATACAAAATTTTGCCATGATTGTTGAATAAATTTCTAGGAAATGATGTGCAATTTCGAAGAATTGCCTTGTTGCTCAAGTGTTACTCCAATATAGGTACTTGCTATTTCTTTATCCACATAATCGTTTAATCTGCTTATGGGACATGACAATGATAAATTAATCTGAGCAGTCTTTATTCTCCCAACAAGTATCTACTTGAAGGAGTTAGTGAACAAGGTGAATTCGAAAATAAAAGTTGCTAATTTGCTCGTCTTCTTTTTAAAAGGAAATATAGTGACATTTCATGGATATCAACAAGTTCACCAGAGAAGTTCATTATGTTCATGATGACCAGCAACTTTACAACGGCGATGATGATGATGAGAGCAATGCAATGCAATGGTGGTGGTGGTGGTGACGCTAACCATTTGTCCCTTCCTTCATTATTAGATTGTCATGACAAGCCATAAAGTTATTTGCCAAGTGAAGAAGAAAAAAGAAATCGTCACATTTCAGGCAAACAAGTCATCATCAACTCCTTGTAGACACTATATTTCATTTATTTTCCACGCGCAGGTGCTCTTCCTTCCTCCTACATTCTCTAGATGACGATGGCTGCGAAGCATAAATTGGATTGGTTTATGGAATTGATACCAAATTATAAAGGAATAAATAATTTCAGTAACTGACGACTCAATTTAAAGAAAAGAAACAATTTTTGTCTCATAGGAATTTTACCAGGTAAAATTATTATGTGGTACCTGCCTTAGACTCTTAGCTTGATGGCTATAAAATTAGCCAAGTTGTCAGTCCAAAACATAGGTGGACGAATGAGGCTTGTTTTTTGGTAAATATCTTGTTCAGTGCTCTATTTTTCGTCCACATTACATATAAACAACCCGCTAATTTCCCTATAAACATTTTTTATGGAGGAGGAAAGGAGGAGAAAAAATTAAAAAATATATTTCTAGCTTTACATATGTATATGTATGAATGCATGTATTTTAAGGCATGCACACTTCCCCAATGCAAAATAAAAGGTGAAAATGACGACGAGTTATCGAGCGAAAATGCGCCATGTCATAGGAAGGCATCATCGCCGCCGTTCCCCATCATCATTCTTATTTCGAAAGATGCTTTTTTAAAGGAAGATGCTCAAGAGGAAGTCGCATGTAATGGGCCTAAAGCATGCATAACAAGACAGTACATCACACTTTCTTTAAAGATTCAATTCACATTATCTAAAAAACTTTTTTTTTCTAAAACGCGTTTTTTCAGGAGTCAGTTTGAGTCGTCGTCGGCAAAAATTTTCAGAGTAGATGGGTTGGTTGTGAGATGTGATGCACGCTCATGTGGCAGAATAAAGGCATTTTCTTTATATTTATTATTGGTTCTTCGTCTGATGATGATGGTGCATGGGGTTGTTGGATGAAGTACGGAAATCGGGGACATTGCCTTATTTGGTCGTCTTGGTGGCTGCTCTATGTCTATGTTAAAACATTACTATTTCATGTGGCATACGAAAGGAAGCCACATTCAGATTCATGCACTGATTTTTTTATGCGACTATGTGTACACATAACACGTACTACGACACATTACGTATTTCAACTTGTCTCATTTTCGCCACACAAGAAATGAGAATACTCAAAAATATTTTAGTGACTCTCTTTCCTCTACAAAACGAAAAGTTAAAGTAGTTCTACTACGTTATACGGCTATGCTTAGTGAAAGTATAGGCTTGCTTATATAATGAGTTTAAAAAGGTCTTTTCAGCTTTCCTCTTCTTCCTTCTAAAAAAAAGTCCAAAAAAGTTTAAGTCTTTAGTGGTTTGGTTAGGTTGCGTATCTTCAGGTTTTTTATGGTCGCGCCTTTACTTTTTCATTTAGAACTACGGCAAATGCAATCGAAATATTTGAAATCCTTCAATTGCATCTAAAAGTGCGCTTGATATTAAGATTCTCTCATTTCTTCTTTTTTAGTTGCATTGCAGCAACAGCAACAAACAGGAAAATCATACATGATATGATGATGATGAGATTTATCAGGAAAGCGATACGATAATTCAACTCTGACGAGGAGATAGATACGAGAATTTTCATCAACCAAAGATATATCTCTCTTTCTGGCTGCCCACTACTTCGCTGAAGTTTGAACACGTTTTAAAAATCCGTGTGTGGTAGGTATACTCACTCATACCTGCTAAATTTTCTTATAAGTCGTATGAAGTATCATGATCAGATTATCGTTTTATTAAGCAAAATCTCTGTATATATGCAACAAAATGTACATACATTTTTTAATCCTTGTGAACTCCTCTATGCTTACTGCTTATCATTAAAAAATGAACATCTAGCCTATATGCAAAAAAAAATATTTTGAAGGAATATAATAAACGCTGCTGCGCTTCCATCCCTATCATCTCACATGAAAAACAAGTATGAGCAGCAGCAGCAGCAGTGCAGTTTGGTATTATTGGTATTAATGATAATAATGCAACAAATAAGTTAGTAAGTAATCCGAAATCCAACTTATTCACCACCACTCTCGACTCTCTTTTGCTTCTTTTTTTATGAGAACGACGAGAAGAGATTTTCATGTAGCATTTTTGCTGAAGGAGATACTCAAGTATGGATATGATATGTCTATGTCTGTCTGTATGTGTGTTCAAGTTCGTGGTAATCAGAATCATCGTCATCATCATCATCATTCAGTCAGAATCTCAGTCAGAGTCAGGCTGTGTTTCGACGAGTGTGTGTGGTGGCAATAGTCCGCTTCACAAGTATGCAATCCCCACATTTAGCAAAGGTTGTAATGATGATAAAAGAGAAAAGACTAATATAATATGTGTGTGTCTTGGTCATGAAGTGAAGGAGTTAATGTAAAGGAGCATTATTTGTATTAGATTATTTTTGCTACCGGGGCTGCTACAAGTTGACTTACTTGACGGGGGCGACTGACTGTAAAAAGATCAGCAAAAGTTTAAGTAGCAAAAAAGTAAGGCAAAGACAAGACTCTCTCGACTGACTGTTGCATAAATATGTCGCTATTTTGCCTGTGTGGGTCTGCTTTCCCTACATCCACTTTATGACCAGCAGCAGCAGCGGAAAAGAAGAAGAAGAGTTAGGAAAAAATAATAAATAATAATAATAAAGAAGTTAATAAACAAGAACTCGTATTGATACGGTGGAGTTTTGTGCTAAATGAGTAATGATTACTGTCGCTACTGATGGCAACTTATAATATATGTAACACGCAGCAGAGCAAAACGATCCCATTACTTGCTCATGCTTGTTGACATCATCATTATTTTATTGTTGTCGCTGTCATTGAAACATCAAAAAAAAAATTATTTGCGGTTTGGTTGGACAAGTGTTTTTTTTTGCTGTTGCAAGGCCGGAAAGGATTAAGTCATTGGAAAGCAGTTCCAGGGAAGGGACACGGAAAAATATTGTGCTCGTGATTCTGTGAATTCTGAGGAAAAGAGTGGAGGTTTCTTGTTAAATAAATATTGTGTAATTAATTCATAAATATATTTGATTTTGTGCCTGGGAAACTAATTGGAATAATCCCGCCCTGTGCGTAAAATTTCCCCTTTAGAAATTAATTGGCTCAAAAAATTATAATATTGGAATATTGAAATGTGAGTTGGTGACCTTAGAAAAAATAAATTCAAGGAAAGAGACCAAAGAAAAGTTACGGATGTACGTTCATATTTTGATAAGAAACTTGTTGACCTTTATTTCAAATCTGAATTGAGGTGTTGTGCAAAGCACCTAGCCGTGGAATTTTTGATTCGGCGAAAGAAAATTTCCTAAAGAGTAAGTACACTATTTTCAATACTCTTCTTAAGCAAAAACTCACTCGATGAATGAAAATGAAGCGAAGCATAAGTGCTTTTGTCTTACGGGTTCAATAATAATTGAATAATCGCCTTAAAAATCCACAATTATCAAGATCTTTTGTGTACCTGGGCAAGTTTAAATTTTATTTTAGTTTCATGATTTACGCTACATTTTAGAATTTTTAGCGACGGAACAGCAAAAAGCATTTTTTGATCGCATCGCATGATTGCTATCGTGTACGAGCTAACGGCCTGCAAATTGCAGAGATAATATGAGTTGAGTGCATGTATTGATTCAGCGCCAGGCTAGGCTAGCAGCAGCCCCTGCTTCAGTTCAGATCACCTTGAATGAAGCGTACAGGAGGAGTACTTTTTTTTCGAAATAATATTGTTATAGTTAATCTACTAAGAGCTATTGATTACAATTTGCGATTTTCAATCAGATAGGATAAAGTTTGCGTGTTACATTAGGATTTCGACATGCGTGAACTTCATTAAAAGCGAACAGTAAGTAGTAATGCACTGCGCATTTTAGAATATTACTGCAGTTCAAGCCCAGCTTGATACAGAGGCAATCAATGATATCCTAAAAGGCTTTTAGAATAAATGCATTTCAAAAATCGTGAATTAATTTCAGGATAAAATGTCGATAAATATATTAAACGTTTAGAATTTCACATAGTCTTGGAATTTCTACTTTTATGTTTAGCCGACGAACTCACGAATAAAAATAATTAA
>JAHZNI010004146.1:0-11058 GCA_027744415.1 Seira ritae | reverse complement strand
AATATATTTTGTTAAAGAATGACACGAAGGCGTCGTTTGGATAATTCAAAGTTGTTTTACTCAAAGATCTATTTGTTATTAATCGTATGATTTCTATTTCGAACTTTTCAGACTATCATGTTCCTTTCCTTTATTTGTAAAGACAAATGTAGTGTTCATATTCACGCGTTTACGCGGTGTTATCAAGAATGAATTTGTACTGTTATTTGTACGTTACATGAAGTTCTTCCATGAATAAAACAACGTAAAAATTGAAATGTTTCGAGTCCCATTCTGTCAATCAATATCAATCCTTTCAAAGTTACTAGATTATGTCAGCTTCTAATGTGGTATAGGTAGGCATTATACTCATCAATTAAAGCTACAATAGCATCATTGGGTTCTAAATTTTATTTTAATCATACTTAATACTTGCATCGATTCATTTGCACGCGAAAAATTGCCTACTTGCATATTTTGGCAATTCCTGTAAACTCTTGTTCATTTTCCATTGTGCAAACAAATATAATCATTTTGTTTCACCTTTTCATTCTCTTCATGCCGCCCAGCTATAAGTATGGCTATATTATTATAGGCTTAAGACTTAATTACCTATACCTGGAAAAATCTTTGCGGCTTTTGTAGTAATTTACCTCTACCAGCAACTGTCATTCCATAACTATTTTAAAGGTGACAGCTTGTAGTCTCATCTTGCCCCTGTAGCATCATTTCAATAAGAATAGAGATTTTATCAACGGGTCCTTGGGTCCATCAGGAAATTCATTGAAGCGGACAAGGTTTGTTCTTGCCAATAAATGCAACTGTCACGGAAATTTATATTGATAAGTCTTCGAAATGAAACATTCTGCGACACATCTACAAAATATATCCGGACTATGATAAAGTAAAACGGAAGAAAGATAGGCAGAATATCTAAAGTACAGCAAATGAACTAATTATAACTCTAACAAATCATCCCATTTTGGCACAGGTCCTCAATCCATCAAATGAGAAAAAATAAATATGAGTCAGTCGTGTTGCGGAATTTTTGTTCAATGAACAACACAAAACCCTAAAAACTTTGTTCTCTTGAAAGCTTTTTGGAAATTGCTATGCTATATTATATACTTTTTGTTACAAATTTTATAGAAAAAAATCTACACTTTACAATGAACTCCGTATAAACTAATCACCTTTTATTATTTGTGCCTCCTTCTGCAAATGTAACCTCAAATGTCATAAACAAAAATTGGAAGGCAAGTGGAGAATGAGATCTGTCAATTTTATTATTTGCATGACACTACATAGTTTGATGCTGCCGTGGTGTTTTGGTGATGTGATGCCATGATGCATTTATTTGCTCAAAGATCATCTTAATCAATTCTCGCACTACTCAGGTAATTATGTTATATTGAGGGATTATGTCGAGTACAAAATAAACGATGATATCCTTCCACGAAACAAAATACAACTATTCATTTTTGCATATTTTTTCCGTTTGCGAATTAGTACTCCACGAAAAAATTTCCCTATAAAATGGCGAGGTTATACTGTAGGCACAAGTTTTATTGCCATAAACCTTGTCCCGGATTAACATCTTACCTGTCGTCGTCAACACCGTTTCTCAAAAAAAAAAATTATTTTGGTTTTGTGGCGTTAGTTTGCTAAACACACCTGCCCATATTGCTCACATGCATACAACACCGCTCATCGCTTGCGTGCAACAAGTGTTTCCTTTATAAAGCGAATCCCGAATACTTACGTCAATATCAAGTTTGTGTCTGGCTTTTAACCCAGAAGATATAATTTATAGCTTTTATTATAAAACAATTTTTGAGGGGTCGACAAAGTTTGTAATTTCATCATTTTTAAAAAAGTCTAGTCCAGTTGCAGTTGCTCCTTTGCCCTTTGAGGAATTCAAGTTTTATAATCATGGTTGAGTTTAAGGGAGTTGTTTGCGGAGTGGTTTTCTCTGCACTTTTGATCTTTGCGACGAACACCGCTAGCGTTCCAGTTGGGGATGGTGGGAGTGGTGGTGATGCAGCCCCAGCCCCAGGAGATCATCGAGAACCTGTGAATAAAACAGAACCGAAATTGGTTGCGTATCAAGAGAGCAGAAAGTACATTTACTTCTCTCACTTTTCTCAATAAAATGCTCATAATAATCTTTTTACAGAACCATTGTACATATAATTACTGTTTTTTTAAAGATTGGGAATCCAAAGCCAAAATCAACCCGAGTCCCGTGTTCACATTACAGTGGGCGAAGATAACGGCTTCCATTACACCGTTGATGGGCATACCTACTCCCGAGAACGGATCGCCATCTCTGGCGAGTACTTCAACGACGAGGTTAATGCATACGGCTATGTCCGCTTGTTTCTCGTGGCGGAGCCCACCATTTCCTACTACGCGGTGAGGCCGTCAGGAGACAGGCTTGATGTCTACGTCCAGAACTACTACTATGAGGAGTTCTTCTACACGATTTACACGCCTTACCCCGTTTCCGGCTATGACTTGAGACATGGTCAGGTGAATCGCACTGCAGTTCTTGTGTCTGGTCCTTCCAGAAGCGCGGTCTACGACGACAGGAAGCATACCAATGGGAAAAAGAAACCTTCCAATAAGCCAGCCCATCATTAAAACCAAGCATAATTTATTTGCTCACGCTAAGCAATAAGCAATCCTGTAATGGGAGTAAAAATATTCTAAATAAAGTGTAGTCATGATGAGGTCATTTTTGGTCTTCCTTGACTGACTGCATGGATACATGATCACGAATTACGATTGGAATGACATAGATAATGAGCTTGCATTTGCACAAAAATGCACAAAGCAGACATCAGGATTTAATTATCGATGCATCTGCAATCCTCTTGTAAATTATCCTTTTTAAGCAGAAAATCAATATTTATTTTAAGAATGCGACAGCATTTTTTTCATAAATTTGATAAGCTACCCCTGGAAATGCTATTCATTCAAAAATATCATTCTTCTGTCGACTGAAAAAAACGCAGACGACAATATTTGCTTCCCGATACAATGATTTGTTTGTGATTACAAAATTGCAAAATTTTCAATCCTGATATTACTCGCGATTATAGACGGCGTCCAATTTTACGTAATCATTTTGCAATCGGCAGTTTCGAAAATTGTTTCGAATATCTTGTTTTATCATTTAGAATCAATCAGACAGGGATAATATTTTGCAGTTCATGATTATCAGAAAACAGCGACAAAAAAATAAAATAGCTCATTTGCAGACCTTCGCTCAAGTAATAAATGACGTGTCGAAGGTGCACATAAGCGGGCATTGCATTCATATTTTCCATTCCATTTCACGGAAGCCAAACGAAGGAAAAAGTTGGTGTCTCTCTCTCTCTTTCATACAAATATAAAGTGAGAGGATGAGGCATTCACATGCATTGGCACTGCCACTGACTGCAGTAAAAGAGCATCATCCTTTCCTTGCAGAGGACACAAGGAAAGCACCGTATGCGGCAATGAAATGTCGAAGGTCGACGCTTCAAAATTTACCGTTCCGTTTGAAACTATAAAATACTCCGATGACATCAAACAGGGTTTTCCGGTACAATCCAAAGTTTCGATTATAAAAATATTGCATTTATGTTCAGCTTTTTCCCTGGTTCGAAGGAGTTAGTTTCACTTTCACCCCGTGATCTTTTCATATAGGTAGAGCATCTTTGAGTGTAAACGACTTGCCTCCATTTCCTATGTATTGCATTGCAAGCAAAAAAATTCTTCGAAGGAATATTAACTGCACGAAACAAATATTGCCTCATCTCAGGCTTTCCATTTTGCTCGAATTTTGAGCCAAAAATAAGGGAGTAAATTGCGAAAGACGAGAAGGAACGAGATGATAAAAATAGTGATGAACCAAAAAGCCATCATCATCATCATCATCAGCATGATCTAGTCGAAGAACAGCCGCATCAGCACGTTTTCATCCGTAGGTTCAAAAAGCAGAAAAAATCCTAACCGCTCCTTCCTTTTATTCAGTACTGTAGGAAAAACTAGAATGGTTTTTAGTTAAAAATCATTTTCTCCTTCTTTCGAGGAACATGGAAATGCTTCAAACTTCAAAGTAGAGTTTCTTTGGGGGAAAATTAAGCAGTAGTAGCAAAAAATAAACAGCAACTAAGTTCTAGTTGTAGGTTTAATGTGGAATGTCAGAAAAAAAGATTATAACAAGGCGAACTACTTACTACTCCAAAGTCTTCTTCTTCTTATTGCATAATCATGATGCTGAGGAGTGAGGACGGACTTGAATATCGAACAAGTTCGAGATGCTTGTCTAGGCCTGGTCTATACTCCCGTCTATTTTTCAATTCAAAGGGATTATATATTTTTTGAGTGGGATGACTAGCTCCACTCATACTTGCCTGCATACGTAAGAACAACAACCACATCAAAAAAAATATCGAAGACTTCGTCCTCTCACTTCCTCACGGAGGAGTATGTCGTGGTTGAAAATTTAATAGAAAAAATTTATTCTAGGGAAATAAACAGATAAAATGAGTGCAAGCATCTTAATCCCACCAAAAAACTGTGGATGAGTGGGACAATAGGAATAATTTGATATGTTTTTATGCATCTCTTCATTCCGTATATAGCCTCTGGCTTTTAATGTGTGCCTATGATCATGTTCATGCTCCAATTTTTAATTTCATATGACACATCCTCCCGATCAACTTCACCTTCATTGGATCATTACACGCACTGTTTAATTTTGGATACATGAATACAGCATTTATATAATTAAGCATTCGTTAACATAGATTTGGTTGGAAGCTTCGGGAAGGTTTATTTGGAAACCCTTGTTGGGCCCTATACTTAAATTGGAAACTATTGTTTTTTTCCTTGTCTTTTTCCAAAAGTGTGCGCATGAATGTCCGCGCTGGTATGCATGCACACAACTGTTAGATTGCTTCAATGTCTGCCAGCTTTGAGAGAGATCGTCTTCACGTCCCGTTCCTCCAATTACGGAATTATCATTATTATCTCGCTTTAAAAAATGTTAGATGAATTGACTCGTGTAGGAAAATGAGTGAGCTTTTCCCTAACGCTATGGCCTAACCTATATGGATGGGAATCCTCAAGTAATGTCTTCGTACTCCTCAAAAGAGGAGAAGAATCAGGTCTTATTAGACTAATAATAATGAGGCTGATAATCTATAATAATACGTATAAGTGATCATAACACGGTGGTGGTGGTACGAACACGGTACACGGTGGCTGGTGGTGGTGATAAGGGAAAAAATGGGTGGGTTGATGGAGTGTGTGTGTGTGTGCGAGGATAACTTTCGCTCGACGAAGTTCGAAAGTAGTCGCTTGTGAGGAAAAAATCCTCTTTGAAATATGTGGCTACGGAAGCAAAACTCAAAATCTGCATTGTATGGCATGGAGCATGCATGCTATCTGCTGTGGTGGTGGTGGTGGTGCTATGTTCGGGAAGTCAGTGTACTCCAGAAAAGTGCTGTGATTAAGTCGGTAGTATAGTAGTGTGTTATGTTGTTACGTTGTTGCATGCACATTATATGCACGTAGGCATGCACCGCATACTTTTCACTTTTCATGCAAAATAGTGAGACAAATCTGAGGAGTAGCAAGAGCAATGGGGAAGTAATGGCTTGTGTGGGGATTATGAATATGTACTGTTCGAAGAAAAAACACTGATTTCGAAGTCAAGTCGTGTTTGCTAGGTTTTTTTGGAGTAAATGTCTTGAATATTTGTTTGCAGGCGGAAATTGTCTCAGAAAATTCCTATAGCTTCCCTGAAAATCGCTTCTGGACGATTCTAACGAATCCTTAAACGCCTATATAATGTAAATATTATGTACTTAATGAATGAATCAAATCTTTTCAAATTTTGAATGAATAAAATCAGGAATAAACTTTTTAAACTGCTTTTTAAATCTGGAACTGTCTTCAATTTTTCGATTCGACACATTTGCCTGAAAGACTTTTACTTTCCCTATTTCTTAGCGAAATAAGTTTGAGACGATTTTTTCGCGATTCACTTCGGCATACTTTTTAAGTGTTGTACATCGCACACCCGCCTCCTCCCAAACGTAAACCTGAGATGCTCTACAATAATGGTGGATGATGATACTGCTGCTGCTGCTGATGATGATGATGGCAGCACAGAAGATGTGAGAGAAATCAGTTACCCATCTCATTCCAAAAGAGTTGGCACTTTTCACCCAGTCCCCAAAAATACCGATACTCACGAGCAAAAAGCCGGGCTGAGTGGAAAAAGAATCAGACTAATGGTGTTCTACTCAGTCTACATATTATTTCACCGTTTTGTCCACTCTTTTGCGAATTATCTGTAACTTTCCGTATTATTTTTTTGTTCATCCAAAAGTCTAGTTTTGTTTCATTATTGTTATTGAAATGAATTAGTCCATTAAACTCTCTCTCTCCCTTATTCTCTCCACGGAATTTTCTTGTCCCGTTCTTGTTTCGCTGTGTTAAATCATTAAAATTATCATCATCGAGTGTGTCGTTCAGTGCCTTTACGAAATCCCGAAGTGATCGAAAATGAATGAGGGAATTTTTAAGTGAGGTATATTCAAGCATAGTACTTTACTGGAAAAGAGAACGATTGTTTAAATGGGTGCAACAGGTAAAAAAGATTAGTTCGGATTTCATCACGTTTTATTTTATTGCTTCGCTTAATTCTTTATACATCGTTCCCGCTCTTTTGGAACACTCATCATGATACATTCATCTTTAACGATATCATTTTATAACGAACTTGTTCATCATCATCTTCCTGTTTAACACACTGTTTTTGTTGAGAGAGAGAGAATTTTTGTACTTTGTATGTTTCATTTGATGCGACTTCGACGAGAAAACTTTCAATACGACCAAAAATATAATAATTGTGCTTTTGTTTAATTTCGAATGAATTGAGCGCGAACAAGGTACTTAGATTTTTTTGTTTTCAAACAAGCATAAAATTAATTATTTATTTTTGTGATTGAGGCGTCGAGCTGTTTTTGATATTCCATCCATAGCATCGTATATTGCATACTATGAAAGCTGAATTACGAAAATATTAATTAGTAAGCAGGAGAGATCATAGGTTCCGAGAATGCTTCCATTTTTGTCATAAAAGAAATGTTCAAAAAAAAAATCTGAAAATTACTGGTTTTTTAGCATCCATACATTTCATCCAATCGTACCGTGTGTTCGATAAGATTGGTTGCTGATTTTTCTCCTATCTCTGAAAAATGCTTAAGTGGGAGCAATGATTACAGTAGGGGAAAAATGCGAGATGTGGTGCTGATCGAGCACTCTATTCGAATTCGAAATAATCTAAAAAATCCTAGCTTTATTCCTCTGCAGAAAATGTGACATGTTCAGAATTCTCAGTGTATGAAAAAAAATTGCTCAGCTCGAGGCTCGAGCTTGTGTCTTCTACTACTGCTTAGTTTGGTTCTACTTCCCTTCAATTCAAGCTAGCATCCATCTCTTTCAAGCAGAAATCTTGACGATGCGATGCGATGGAAAGAAGAATCCATCCCGAACCAACTTTTCTCTTTCACTCGTTCCTTTCGAACTGCGGCCGAGGAATATTACTACACTGCAGTTGAGTGGTTTGACTTGCAAAGATCGTTTTCGAACAAGTATTTCGGTAGAGTCGAGTCTAACAAAAAGCTGTTAATGAGGACCGTGAGCTTTGCAAATCTTTGGAGAGAGAGAAAAGCTCTTTTCCTTTCCTAAATCTATCTCTAATGAAGGACTGAAGCACCATTTGCATTATCGATAATGCTTTTTGAGTGAAGGAGGGTGATGATGTGAGCTGAAAGATATTTTTCTCCTAGTCACTATCCAAAATTGCAATATATATAGCCACAGTCATAGTCATAAAACCCCTTTCTAATTACTATGATCACGATTATAATGTATCTCCTCATGGTCTTTGCCTTTTATCGTGTTCTTAGCAAAAAAAAATATTTCAATTCAGACTTCCCTTTTGTTTATTTTGCAACTGTAAAATTAAATTGCATGAATTACTTTTATGAAATTGAACATAAGGAGATTGAAATAAATTAAGCGAGCCAGAAAAATTAATACTTGTCCTCTCCTTTTCTAGTTCTGTTTACTATGACTGAACATGCATAATTGATTCCATCGTCAATCAAATATAAATACGATGGAATGTGTTTGATTCTTTTCAAGAAAATTTCAGGGCGACGCAACAACTGCAACGACCTTCTTTTTAATTGCATGAGATGTTCTTCATTGAGCCCCATTTACTTATTTTTTTCTCTCTCTCTCCCACTCCAATTCATTACTTTTTCTGATTGTTTTTTTTCTAGAGAATCGTAGGAAATAGTGGGCAGAGGCCCAAGACAACTTTGTGAATTGTTTTGTTGATGCTTATTTTTTCCTCCTTTGAACGCGTTAGGCTTGTTTAATAGTGTATGCTGTCACTTTTTCATTCCTACGTGTTCGTACCTGTTGAGTCATGATCACACGCGATGAAAGTCTACGCGCGGGATGAAAATGAAGGGAATTGATCATCAGCAAATATTTTCGCGCGCCTTCCCAGAAATCGGAAGGAAATGAAGTGTGTGGTGTAGTGATGCTGCTGACGCTGATTCTTCCTAACTTGTCAATCAGATTATTTTAGAATAGTGAGAGTAGTATGCATCCTTTTTAAAAATAGTTGTGGGCTTGATGATGATAATCACACGGTTTTCTTCGTAGTCATCATCCTTTTTTCTGAATAGAATGCATAATATGCATAAATAGAACCATGCATTTTTATTTCATACTATATTTTACTACCCTGGCCTTCCTTCCCCTTCCGTTTTAGAAAATGCGTTCACCCGTCCAAAATATTTTTTTTCGGGAATGAGCTTATTTAGCTTTATCTTCTTGAAAAATTGAAATAATACTGAAGGATTAGAGAATGGAAATATATTATGTTTGGTCGTCGAGAAAACACACTGACTCTGTATTATACATAATAATATGCATAACGGTTTGCATGTAACCATGTGATCCTTGTCATCGTCGTCATTCTCCCCCTCCTCGCCCACGCACAAACACGGAAAATGCATTCATAGATCAAATAAAAATATTTACATTCTGCGGAAATATCTGCACTGGATTATTTCGTTGGAAAAATGACTATGATGACCATGTAACTTGAGTATAGAGATATATAATAATAAGAATCCGAATTCATCGGAGGAATCCTTTTAAAAGTCCATAAATTCAAAAAAGTTTGAGTTGCCTCAAGGAGCTTTTAAGAAAAATATATATGGATTGGATAACAATGTCGTTTAAGCAATTCATCGGTCGATTAATTTTGTGTCGACATGTATTCGGGTTGTATATTCTTGTCCAAAATGCCCTTGCACAGGTCCTCATAAATCACCAATGTGTTTGTCAATGAAATAAAAGTCATAACTGAGCTCATTAGACAAGGAGAAAAAAATCTGTTGATTTGTTCAAGGCACCAGAAACGAAGTAGGTAGGTAGGTATTTTACATTATGGCATACATTACTATTATTGGGTCTCCAAAGTATTTTAAAAGAAGAACTTTTTATTTTATGAGCGCAAAATTGCAACTTTACGATTCGATAATGATGTCTGAACACAATTAGGTAGGCATGAAATATAATAGTATGTCTACGAATTTATTTTAAAAAATAGAGAAAAGTGCATCTGCTTGGCTGATGACACAATTACATTTTTAAAGCACTTTTAATTTATGCTTATGCATTGCATTGCTTTCAATTCATTAGCTTATGCATTTCACAAGAATTTCAACAAGATTTGCGGACTTTTCAGGAGATATATTAGCTCAATTAGGCGATGATATAGCTTTCCACTTGGAGGAATACGCATAAAGTTTTCAGAGATAAAAAGGATTTTTGTTATTTTTATGTCCGTTCCATTTTTCAGATCGACTACATAATACTCTACTTTCGTATTTGCCTTTAATTGAAAAACATGTTAAGTGAGTGAGTGACACGAAATGAAAATGTGATTGACGGCAACATACATTTTGTATTAATGAGTCCCGGACGAAAAAGAATGCGCTCAGAACAGCGTTTGGAAACTTTGGCTTGAGTTTCCCGTCCCCCTCTTTCTCTCTCTCTCTTTCGATGAACTATATTTTTGCGCATGAATTATGCATCTGAAAAAATCCAATTCCGATTTTTAAAAAAATAAGGAAAAATATTTCGTAAATGGTAAATAAATCTGTCACAGATCTCATTCACCATCAGCATCTATCTATCTATCTACACAAGTGAGTGAGTCTGATGACAAGCATTGACAAGTGATTGATGAGATTAGGAAATGAGATGTAAAAAGAAAATAGTTCGATTAATTCACGGAGATTAATTAGCTATTAAGAAAATAGAAAGGGTCAAGAAAGAAAGGAGTTTTTATCGTCTCACCCTATGGCGTTAACAAGGAGGCGAGATATTTGACAAAAATAACAATTCAAGCGTATAACAAGCATCGCGTTGTTCGCGAGATGGGAGGAAGCTCTTTTTATTTTGAGGAAAATACAATGCTTATTTTCTAAAATTATATCAGAGGTGGAGTGGAATGCACTCGTGCATTGGAAAACGGAACATGCATTCATACATCTATGCATTGCATGTAATCTTTACATTGCTTTTTTTAATCGTTTTTGATTCCCATTGAGAACGTAAATAATGTCGATTTGATAGTGGCTGATATCAGTAATTTAGGGAGATTTTTTATTCTCTCGTATATTGGTGGCATCAAATAGGTGGTTGTCTTGGCGTCGCTTGGCGATGTGTAGTGATGCTTAAGGACGGGAGAGAGAGAGAGGAAGAGCAGAGCATGCTTCACTTAGACTTAGATCCGAAAAAATTTTTCTCATTCACATTCACATGAAGCATGCGTACAGGGAAATCTTGTTACTGACTCGCGAAAGGAGGAAATAGATGGAAGATGGGAATTGTACAAGCAAAATGGGAAGACATGCTAAAATATTTTTTTCAGTGTATTTTTAGCTCACTCACTTCCACTTTTAAAGTTGGAAATTTGTAGGCATA
>JAHZNI010004145.1:0-11343 GCA_027744415.1 Seira ritae | reverse complement strand
TCCCTTTATTTTTCGCATTCAAATTTTCCTTGGACTTCAAAGTTTTAACCAAAAAACAGTGATTTGTGTATATTTTTCCACCTTAGACGGTAATCTTTGCATTAAATCGAGGAAAAAATGGATCTAGCAGCGGACGTAAGTTTTTGCCTTTGAAGACATTATACATTTTTTATCATGCATTACGCTTCGCAGAGCTTAGTTGTATTTTAAGTCAGACGTTTCTTTAAATCATGTATGTTATAACAAAATAAGTATATCTTGTCGCTACGACTCATTCAATTGATGTCTACGATGCGTATGAGAAAACGCTAATTAATTTGTAATTTTGAAATTTTGCTCTAAAAAATCGGCCCATCTCTGTTTCGAAATGGTGTAGCTTTACAATTCGGCTGAATGATATATGTAATTCCTCCCTTGTGAACGCATAATTTGTGATGATGCTGTTGATGTCGTATTTTTTGTTCTGTAAATGTCTGAATTTCATGTTAAAAGCCTTTCCTACTTTTGTATGAACTAGTTCTTTCTAAAAATATGTAGATGCATGCAAACTCTTTCGTAGCATTAATATAAATTAGAAATTGCAATTGTCTAATCGTTGTCAATTATAGTTCCCCGTAGCGTAAGCGCGGGAATTACTTTAGAGCATTCCTAATGTAGCAGTTTGCGAGCGGCTAGAGTGCCATGTAATTTAGTTGACTGATGCCAAGAAAATATTAACAACGTAGGAAAAATATAGATTTTGAACTTGTAAAAACCATGGACTTTCTCCTGTTCCTGTTCAGGTGTGGGGACAATTAGCTCAAGTTCAAGAAATTGCACAATTACAATCCGACACTCAGACACTGCGCTTTCGGACGGTAATCTTGCCTGCTGTTTAGCAACCTTTCCAAACCTATGTTCATAGCAACCGAATAACCGGAGAATATTATGTGGGATAATGTGGTTCGATATTGTCCTCTAGCCTCTAGCTAGTGCCCTTCCCTTAACCTAGAACAACATATAGCCTCCCGGTGAAAGTAAAGTAAACCTTTTTATTCTTAGAAACAATTTTCTTCTCCAGATTTGATGGGTTTCATCTTTGACTTCCTATGTTCTGCCCAAAACTTTCTTGTCATCTAGAATGAATTTACTTTGAATTGAATCTGTTTGAGCCCTTGCAGAATGAGCACGTGAATCACTTCCCTATGATAGATGATATGCAAAAATTCACTTGAAAGTGTATGAATTCTCTGTGAATGTCTGCAATTATTTGCTTTCTCCTCTACCCCAAGTCCGTTCCATAAAAACGGCCATTTGAAGTTAGCCTATTGATCACACAGATCAAATTGAAAACTCTTCAGTGAACCATATTATGATCATTTTATTCAATTCTTAATGTTCTTATGTGAAAAAGGGTCTTAATCGCAGTTTTGATAATGCAAAAATCTAAAAATTGTGTAGACGATAGAGAAGCTCCCTGATAAGGTTTTGCTCCAGATATTCTCCTACCTTCCACACCGAGAAATTTGTCGCTTAGCTAGGACCTGCAAGAAATGGAGGCAAATAGCATACGACACGCGTCTCTGGGGCTTTGTCTCCTTGCGGCCGGAAATTTCAGGGCTACATGTTACCAGCATCGATACCCTCATGCACCTGATAAGGTTAACGAGTCCTCATCGGTTTTTAAATTTAATGTGTATATAAATTTAATTTTGCTGGTTTTCGTGTTTTAAATGTACTCCTTTTATTGCTTACACAGTCATAGGTTTAGCTCTTCACTTCATTACCTTGAACTTCCCATGGAACTCATTACGCACACGGTTCTCCATGAGTTGGCTGCAAAATGTCCAAATTTAACCCATATCTTGCTCGACTTTTCAACGGCCATGCAACTTCATGATTTTAACGACATGCAAGTCAGTACCTTTCTTTGGAAACATTAACCGTTATAAGCATTTTTACTTATTAGAATGTATGGATTTACTTATTTACGACGGTTGAATAATATTTTTAGGCTTTCCCAACAAAACTTCGATACATGTGCATCTGTCTTTCTGAAGTTATCTTCATGGAAGGCTTCATGAGAAAAATTTACAACTTCATCAATGGAATAGAAGTGCTCCACCTCATTGGTTAGTATTTCAGCGGGATATCCAAGAAACACTTCACAATAAAATGGAAAATAGTTTGAAAAATAAGAACTGTGAGATTTATTGAAATTATCAATTTTTTAAAATGAAATATTATTAATTATTTGACTTATGAGAACCTCTATCGTTATTGTTATTTAAAATTGGTTATAAATGTAATTTATTTGCAAAATGGATGCTCCTTTTAGTTGGAATGTTTAGCAGTAAACTACTGTATGAAAGTGACTGGAACTTCCCTGAGCACTCTCTTCCAGAGGTGTAGAAAGCTGAAAACTTTGCTGATGAACCAAACCAGTAAATTTTGTTTCAGTAACGGGAATTCGCATTCTACTGAGCTTGATTATTGTATTTACTTGTTTTAATTTTTAGATTTGCTAAGTGAGCACGTCCAAGCTGTGGAGTGGGAGAAAACGCAGTTGCAAGAGTTAGACATTACGGCAACTGATCTGACAACGGAATGTTTGATGGACTTGTTAGTCCGAGTACCAGCTTTACGTTGGCTATCTGCAGGACAGCAAGATGGATTAAATGATGCCGTCAGTTTTTCGAATAATTATTATTTTATTTGGAGGGGCAGTACATTAAATTACTATTCTTATTTTGAAGGTATTGCGAGCATTCGCCGAGAGAGGTAACGCGAAACATCTCGTGGCTCTGGACTTGGACGCGTCCGATAATTTATCGGAAGAAGCCCTCTATAAATTCTTGATGAAGCATGGGACACAGCTGCGTGGACTGTGCCTTTCTGGAATGCCTCATATCACAGATCAATTATGGATTTCTGTTCTCCCTGTGCTTAAAAATGCCAAGTAGGTGGTAAAAGCTAAGAAATCTGACAGGATCCAGTTTACTAATGCAATTATTGTCTGTCTACGTCTAAATACATTTTTCATGAACTCCACCTAATTTCTCAAACCATTTTCACAGAATACTTGTTATGGGGACAATGGACCGCCTTTCCACAAAAATCCATGTTGATCAACTAATGGACGCCGTAGCAAATAACTGCGCCAACCTAGAAAGGCTCGAGCTAAGATGGGATCCGGAAGCTCTCCGGTTTTCTGATAAAGGCCAGAAAGCCATTGATATTATTCGGGTGAAATGTCTTAAACTTAGTTGCTTAGTGCTCACGTAAGTACATTATAATTTATGGCTTTCATCAATCAACGAGATTATAAGCTAGAGTAGAGAAAAATATGATTTTGCTCTGTAGGGACGGACGATACTATGAAATCGTGAAAGCTAACTTTGAACGTGCTGACCGGAAAACTGTAGTGAGAACTACTACTAACTGCCGAGTCTCCAATTGTTACCTTCTAAATTTTTACAAGGATTTATTGTTTAACTGAAAATATCACTGATTGTATTCCTGGCAGGTTTTTGTTTTATGTTGAATGAATAACAGAAGAATTCAGTATAAGTATAGGATGATTCATGATTATAATAATTTTACAGATTGTACATTAAGAGTATATAGATCTGTTTTCTAATCTGGCGATTTTTCTGGTATGTTAAATTGTTAAGTGAACGCTAAAATTGTCATATTCTCACATCCAGTTGTCAGTGAAACGTTCAACTTATTAGGTTGTGTATTTTTTGTGCATTCAAATAGATATACCATTATATCATACATTCGCGTACTACGTTCCCTAGTTTCCACACGCCCGCATGACATATACCTGAACAATCATGATACAAAATTATTTAGAAAGATTTAATATTTCTGCCTTGTATACTACTCTGTCCTGGATTGTTATAATTTATTCTGGATGAAATAAAATAATAATATGAATGAGTCAACTTTTAATTTCGATTGATTTCGGAACTTAAAAATCAGAAGAAAGGTGAAATGGAATGTTTTCCTGTGGACAGAAAGGAATCTTTAATCTTCGTCTCTCTATGAATCTCCGAGTTTCCGCTACTGTAGGTAAAAGAATCGTGTAGATTGTCTTACGGTGCCGTGTTGCTTTCTTCGAGGAAAGTCAGAATAATGTAGCCTCGAAAGCAAAATTATGTGTAAAAACATTTGTCATACAAAGATGAATTGATTTAGCGTTGGATCCCGAAGGTCCAAACAAACCAAGTATTTATTATGGTGTAATATAGAGTGACGGTCGGTTAACTTCAAGTGTTCCATTCCAGTTAGTTGGCCCAATGCATGGTTTGGAAATTTTACGACACGAAAAAATAATGTCAGTCAGTATAATAAGTATCATCTACTTTTAGCCGTTAGTCTACATTTTATGCATGTATCGCGAGAAAAGAGAGCTTCATTTTCCTTAAGCACCTTCACTGTCGATAAGATTATTGTAAGTGTGAATAAGCGAAGTTCCATCCTTGACAATTTGACCTATACCAGGCTTGACTTTTGTAATGTGGCAAATGGGCTGAAGATCTAGCGGGTTCATATCGAATAAACTGAAACTGAGGAACCGATAGACGTAATGCAGGAACCATGGAATTCAGAAGGGACTCGGCAAGTACAAATTCGGCATGAAATGAATTTAGGTGAGTTCAATTTCCCACAAAAAATGGCCCTTCAACTTACGATAGTTAGACATGCACACAAATTTTACATTAATCAATGAATCAAAAATCATCGTTTAATAATTTTTGCTCTTCGATTTCTTTCTAAATTCCTAAATAAATCAAACTTTTATATGTTTAGACGTTAGCTTCAAGCTCTACTACTGTCCGCATCGCATCCATTATCGCCTCAAAATAATAATTTAAGCCAAACTTTCATCCCTGAAAATTGCTTCTCAGGCTTTGTCAGATGTCAGTTCGAACCATTGGAACTATTTAGTCTCAGAACGTCTGAGTTTCAACATCCGTTCTATTATTTCTCAAAATTTCCCTGTGATGCTTACCTGGGCATTAATAATTATTTAACAATATAACATTATATTTATGCCTAGTCTACCATTGTCTCTTTTATGAGTATACAGACTAAAACAAGAAATGGTCGAATGGGCCGGTTTTCGAATTTGACCGACGTGTATTTAAGGAAAAAATTCAAATCGAAAATACTGAGAATTTTTGTATAAATTACCTTTACCTAGGAAAAATTTCATTTACATACTTCAAACCACCTGCATTGTCCTGAGGACTATACTCTGAATTTGTTTTTTATATTTGTGTGCTCGAACTGCTTTTCCAAGCATTAATGTTGCGGATCGGATCACTTCATTTCATTCCAGAGAAAGCACGGTTCATATTATACGGCCTTATGTACATGTTCGCTGTTTTTCTTCTAGCAAAGGCCACATTTCAGGGCACTTGCTTGACTTGTGTGTTGTGTTATGCATTAGAGGAAAACCGTACCATTTCCCGTGACTCTCGTAAAAATGTTCATAAGAATTTTCCTCAGCCTTTTTCCACTTCACTGGCTAATTCTTTGGATCTCTTGGTCGCAAAATAGGCATGCCCTCTTTCATTTTATTGAGTGGCTTTTCTCCAGTCACACATCACTGGAACATAGTGAATGAATAGGAGAAGCATATAATATCATGGAATGCATAAAATATGTAACTTGCTATATTATTCTTTCTACCGAAAAACCGAAATCCTCACATAAACCTGCAATGTGTTTCAAAGTACATACTACATAGTAAGTCTCTACTTAAAATACTGTTTGCTAACAAAAAACCAGTGTAAGCAGAGGGTAGAGAAGAGGGGACTCGATATGCATACTGCATTGCATACTACTTAAGAATAAGCTTTCTATTTCCAAGGCTGTATGGCACATTCCAATTCCAACTTCCATTCCCTTGATTTCTGTTTACGACCATATGAAACATCCATTTTCATGGTATGTTTGTGTGTGGTGTAAATACCATAGCATGCGAAACAATTGCAGGTCTTCAACCAAGTAGGTGCTACTGTGAGTCGCGTCGTAACATTAAAACGATGGACTAAACCGGAAGTATAGAAAGTGAATGGAACGTCAGGTTATCTATGAATATTATGATGATAATGCAGGGATATATTTATTTTGACCTTTGAACCAACAAAACTTGAAGTAAAATCAATTCATCTTTTGTATCTGCTTTCTTTCATGTACATATTTGGGAATTTTTTGGTATACAGGCTTACTTCATTACATGTGCAAACTCCTTTTCTTCCTCAAAGAAAGCAAAGAGACAGACAGACGACCCGGACGATTCATACAGTACGGGAAACTTCGGCCTCCGAATTTGCCCAGAAATGTATGCGAAGCAGAGACGGATTGTCTTCAAGTCTAAAGATTGCTTCCCGTGTCGTGTTCACAGAAATTGCATTGCATTTCACTTCATGAGTATAAATGTTGTTGAACTGAAGACGTTATGGGGAAAATAACTTTTTTTTGGGATATATATGCATAGCATGGTGTAGCTGTAGCTACTTGGACCCATTGATACTGATAGTACCAAAGAATTACTACAAATTTCTTTCGGTGGCGATGGTGAATTCCATTGCCAATGTGCCATCATCAACTTGTGCAATCAATACATGAATAAGCTTTTGTATTTACGTACGTTTTGTATCTTTTCTTTTGCTCTTTTCTTTCCTTCTTGTTTCCTCTAGGCTGGCCTTGATTTCCAACAAAAAGTGTTTCTCATCGGGATACCAGCGAAATTTTAAGGAAAATCTCAAATTTAGTAAAAGTGTAAGTATTTTTGAAAGTTAATAAATGCGTTTCGAACTCATCTTCTTGTCACGCAGAAGACTTGTACCAGTATTTTTCTACTATTTAGGAATATTACCTACGATACATATTATGTGTTCGTTCTAGTGCCATTGCTAATAAACGGGTGAAAAAAATCTGGACTAATAAATGACTACTAATCATAACAAACGCGAATCGTAAGTGGCGATTTCAAGCTGTCATTGATTTTTTTATTATTGAATAAATTCTTGTTATTAAATTATTAAATATAATAATAAGTAAGCGACTTCAGTTAATAATTTATATGAAATTCGTGTTACCTCACAGTTAGATTTAAGTTATGGTTCTTCAGGTCTAATTAAAAAATTAAGGTTGCTCTGCATATTGAAAATTGTCTGCATTGAACACAAATGCTTTTGCATTTGGCATTTATATCTGCACACAATTTTTATTTTAGATAGGCGAGGAAATTTGAAGATTATCACGGTGCCTTGCATATTAAAGTGTATATATATTTGAGCGTCTTACAAAGATGAACAGGTGCATACCTATATTAGATTCTTGGATTCGCAACACCTCGGTCGCTTTCAAAATAAACCTTTCATTTTAAAGTACATGATAGTACAAAAAACCGCTTCTCGCTTACAAAATACAAAACAACTAATTTCCGTTTTTGGCTTCATCCGACAAATATTTTCATGAAAAGCCTTTCTCCCACAAGATATTCTCAACTCTTGCATATTTTAAAACATGATGCATGTTAAATATTAAATATCCGGTGATGGCAGTCAGTGAGAAACAGAGAATAGGGTATTGCGCCGCAAACGTTTCAGGTATGAGAAGAAGCATTTTGAAATTTTGCGTGATACAAGGCATGCATGAGGCTGAGACATAATAATTATTCTATTTTGCTCGTTTCTGCCTGTTTTTTCCACATTTTGCAAAATTAAGGAGCAAATTTTTATTTCATGTATAATACATCACAAGCCATATCGAGATGGCCATGGCCTGACGAACTCCTACAACAGTTTCGTTTTTCCCCATAGCTCTTGAAAGAATATGCCTAAATCTCGACCTTAAAAATTAATTCGCAAAACAGTAATTTGAGTAAAACACCAATTTATCAAGAACCGCGGCGTCATGATCATCTCTCAGATTCAGAGATTTCAGCAGCAGTAGCTCATAAACCAAGCTTCTTTACATGAAGAGTAGTCCGAAATCCATGTTATGTTATGTGGGTTTTTATTTTTGTGAAGCTAATTTTTACAGAGTATTACAAAAGACCTCCAAAACTAACAATCGCGTTTTTAGAGATTTAGTTTGTTCTGCAATGGTGCACATGTGGGAGGGATAATATGTGTGGGAGCCTGCGAGCATGCACTTTCATGGCATTTAGAAGCACCTCATTACACAAGACACAGCCCTTTAAAACTTATAGGAATACTAGGAATGGTATATTTATGAACGCGAACATGATTCTGTGTACATAATTATATGAAAATGAGACAAGGAATTACAACAATGCACATCCCGGTTTGGCACTACCCTCACATTTGAAACAGCTGCAGAAGTTGAACAAAAAAGGACAACAAAAAAGCTGTTGGCATATACATAGGAAACTTCAAAAGGGAATGGTGGTGGTGTAGGGGTCGAAATTGAAATCTATAGGCGAGGGCATTATATTTTGGCTGTGGCACTGCATCAAAATGCTCAGCGAGCAAGAGCATTGTTTAAAAAATCTCAGAGAGATGATCGAACGGATAAAGGAAGTTTAATATTACGAACTTGCCTTTTAACTACAAAAATTATATTATGGCATGTTGCCATTACCCTGTTCGATGCTCACTCGTATCAACAATCTCTTTAGTAGCCATAATATTCATAATCATTCATAACACACCTTTTTAGCAACGAAAGATTTTTTCTGTAATGCTTACAATAAGCTCATGAAAGTTGCATCCCTAATTATGCAATTGTTGAACAATTCACGTTCCTCTTTTTTGATATGAGTCTCATTTCGCATTCGTGGACGCATGAATTTTTCTGTGGGAGATGCTAATACAATCATTTAGTACAGTACGTTACATGTGATTTCTTTTACTGCTTTAATTATTTAGTAGATTACTACATTTACATGGCCATGGTGCGAAGAAAAGAGTGCATTTTCCCAAATTATCGCATCACACATGGATTTTTAGCAAGCATTATAATTCCGTTCATATTCATTTTGCTTGATGATGCATCGACGCAACGTTGTTTCATTGTTGCATAGAATACGCACAGTCATAGTCATTTCATGAAATGAACGGCTTTTTGGTAGAACTCGCTAGTGAGCCAGCAGCACCAGAAACTGAAGATCTCATTTTATATTTTTCTCGCAATTCGCAATTTTTGAAGGATTGAAATTTGTGATGTGTGGTGGTAGTAGTGAGATTAGCCTTATAGAACGGAAAAACGGTACCTTCTCCGAGGAGTTGAAGCAGAAATGATAAAAAGCGTTTTTCAAGCTGCGTCATAATAACATCATCATCATTATCGCCAGAACTGTTTTGTTCTTCCACGAGGCAAAGGCAGGGCCTTTATGAAACCTCAGCTCAGCCTCAGCCAGATCAGATCATATTCTTGCACTTACTGCTTTACTACTACACAATAGTTACTGTTACCATTAGATTTAGAATTACAATTCATACAATCCATCTAACCAAGATCTGAGGAGCTTTCTACATTTTTATATTATTCCGTTCAGTTCAGTTGCATTATTATTGTAAGTATGTACCACAGGAGGTAGACAATGCTGCTTCCTTTTGATATTTTAGGTACCTGAAAACGAGAACAGGGAATGCATAACAGAAACTTTTACATGGTAAAATATACATGTGTACTGCGAACGCGAACCCTGCAAAATCGTGCTTCGATAAGGCCTTTTACATATATATAGCGAGGCAAGAACCTTTCAAATCATCACAGAATAATCCCATGCGTTCTTACTAAAAATGATTTGACAAACAAACGGTGCTAGTGTTTTCATGTTACTCAACTCCGACTCCGACTGCAAAAGGCAAAAGAGTTCCTTACATTATAGCTCTTTTGAGACGAGCAAGTTGATAGTTGATTTGATAAGCGAACACATTATAGTATTTCTCTAAAAATCGTTTCTATTTATAATGTAGCATGCAAAAAGGAAAGGAAAAATGCTATTGTAGTCTTTTACTTTTGTGAATGTGAGCCGTGAGCAGCAGAGTAAAGAACCATTTTTAGCTGATCGTGAGCGTTTTTTTGTTATGCAGGTGATGGTGATATATTATGATGACAAAGAGAGTTTATCCCTTTTGTTTCACGTCGCGATGTGATGTGTCTCACACAAATACACATAAGTTTTTGTTGCCTGTCATTTCTTCATGTTCTAGTCTAGAAGCATAAGGTAGCAAAAAAATTTATCGAGTAATTTTTCGTGTGTGGACAGGTAGACATCTATTTTCCATATTTACTGTAGCATTTTTTTTCAAGTCTATGCATATTAAATACTACCTTTAATGCTCTGCTAATTTCATTGTCCACTGTAATATGTACGTACATTGTCTCAGATGTCTCGTGTGTGCAGTAATAAAAGATCGAATTCAGAAAGTTTAGATAATAATAATATACTATAGTAAATACATGGGAGCAAAACTATTTTTTCAGTCGTTTGTTTAGGAAAATGCAAACAAATGGTATAAGCTGTATATTTTGTGGCGGCTTACACTTTTATGATGATCTAATGGTCTAAAATGTGATCAAAATGAGACTTTTTTACATTTCATCATAATATTATTGCGGAGCTAGTAGCCATGAAATTGGCTTTGTGTAAATTGTAAATGATTTAATATGGAGGAAGATAATATTATTTAATGTAGGCATTGGATACTTGCTGCTGGTCGCTCTCTTCTGGTATCTCTGCATTGCATTGGATTGCCTGCCTTGTTTTTTTTGTCTTGGAAGATTATTGTGGTGATAAAGTAGTAAATAGGAAAGTATACACAAGTTTTTTGTAAAGAGGAAAAGAAATTTGTTTAAATGCATTTTGGATGCGAACGTGTAATGTGTAAACATTTTTAATACAGGAATAGCGTGTTTAGGGAATCTGTTAGTAGGTTTCTCTAAAGTCAATTATGTTTAAACTTTTGCATTAAATTTAGTTAGCCTGAGTTAAAGTTGAGAATTAGTGGACTTCTTTTAAAATGTAAATTACTTCTTCCTGAGTCAGTGCATTGTTATTGTTGTTCCAAGTTTTTGTTTTCAAGGACAGATTCCTCTTACTACAAACTTATCTTGTTTACCTTTCAGATTGATGACCTGTGAAAAGTTGGAGTGGGAGCTGTGTAGCAGCAGCAGCACATCCGGAAGACGCGCACTTATGACTTATCAACATTTGATTACCATACGCATGCTAGTAAAATAACTGATAAGCTACCTACCGTCTACAACTTACCTAGTCAGCAATAATAATCCTCGTGTGGATATGTATTAATTCGTCCAGCAATAAAGCAAAAGCACTACTAAAAAATAAATACTCCTTCCTCCGTTTCT
>JAHZNI010004144.1:0-12689 GCA_027744415.1 Seira ritae | reverse complement strand
CATCCATTTCATCCATGCCATCCATTTCTTCCATTTCATCCATTTCCATTTCGTCCATCGAAATTTCTGGAAAAATGGATGAAAGACGCACTCTGCTTGCGATAGACAAGACAGACACGAGTATTCCATAATGTTGCGTGATGATGATATGATATGATGTGATGCGAGCTGAACGCACGACCTATTAAAGACACTGCGTTGCACTTCCGTCATCATCGTTGTCGTCGTTGCAGCCATATCCATACTCATCTCTCGTCAGCACTTTTATTCGGTGGTGGTGGTGGTAGTCAACCTTTTGCTCTAGTCTTCCGAAAAACTAAACTAGATTTCCCCCCGCTATGCTGCTGCTCTTGCTCCTAAAAACTTGTTTTAAACCAGCACCACTACCAGTGTATTCTACTTACTCTCCGTGCATTTCCTATGTGGACTTTCTTCCGCGTGAAGGAAGAGAGAAAAAGTGAAAAGACTGTGAAATGAAAGAAATATGGAAGGACTGAAGAATCACGTTACTCACTAGTTCTCTAGTAATATACATGTCTGGGAAAAAAAACTTTCTCCTAGTTTCAAGAGTTCTTTAAGAGTTACGAGTTCTTTGACGGAAATATGAAAGAGTATTTCATTTTTTTAATCCTCAGTTTTGTTCTGCCTTCCCAATTCATTCTCCATACTTACGTCGGCAGATTTGCCGTGGCCTCTCTCCTCAGGAAAAAAACACATGCATGCATACATATGCACAGAGGAAAAGTTAACTGAACTACTTACTTCTTCAGCACAAAAAATGAAGATTGGTCATGCATTAAGGAATAAAGAGAAAGAGGGAAAGAAGAGGGATTTTCAGCAGGTAAATACAACTAGTATTTCATATGACATTATTCTCTCTTTGCTTTACTCTGGCATATTAGCTCTGTAATAACAAACTTTAAATAAGAGGAAATTGAATTTTCCTGAATAGGAAGGCATGATAAAAATGGGAAGAGCCAACTAATTTTCTTTTTTTCGCTTTAAGAAAAATGAAATGTGTTTTCTTACGAATTGCTTTCAATCCCAAGATAAATCCCAAATGCACATAAGTAAAACTATAAGAGAAGAAAGTGTGCATTGTGCTTACTTACATATATCTCCGGCGCTCCGTTTTTTACCATTTCTTTTTTTCATAACTTGGGCAAAAAAAAATCTCGCTTGTAAGTTTATGATTATGAGATGAGATGAGGAAGCAAAGTCTCAATGAGTTTAGCTTGAAGAATAAACTCCATCCATTTTCTAAAACTGTGCAGTACTTATACTTGCTTGCTACAGTAGTGTAATCACGATTTCACAAATGTAAAACAAACAAGTAGTTTTTACTGAGGAATTGCATTTTTCTTGGTGCGCCTATTTCTGTTTCCTGGCTTTTGGCCTGCCCTTTCACAATGTTTGGTGGAATGAGATGAGAACATAAAAAATGTTGAAAATAATTTCCACTTTGCTCGCTCATGTCCTTCCTGACAGTACAGCCAAAAAATTCCTCTACATACATTCTCGCTTCAAACGACAAAACAGTTTTATTGCTTCCCAATGAGCTGTAGCAATGGTAATTAAAAGCAATGCTGCTGTTGGGTCGGGCCGAAGCAAGGTCCATTTTCCATTTGAATTTGGAAAGTAGAAAACTTGAGAGAGAATTTTAATTTAGGTATACGCTGGACAGCTATCGACATCGGCATACAGTTGCATTGCATTATCTACATGCTCCGCATTCCTCCTCACTATGCCCCAGTGGCATTGCTCCTTTCGTTCGAGAGGAGAGTTTTTCACCTTAACTTATTGTTATGGAATATTGTAGTTGATTCGAAAACTTTTCCTGACATCATCCACTCCTTCCTTCTTCCTCCATGTTACACTTTCAACCATTTTAAGTAAAGATTGGAACAAACTTGTTCCAGCTTGTCGACGTTCCTCCAAACTTGTTCACGAGCCGAGCAATCCCCCCATCCCCGTGTCCTTCAGGTTTAAAAGGAAACATACTCCTCTAGAGTTTTTTTTATTGTATCGCTTGTGTAATGACTACTGACTGCAACAACTACAGTTCATTCCCCTATTCCAAAGCCAGACCCATGAATACTAATAATATCATTGTTTAGATACAATACAAATGCTCGCTCATGCTTCACTCCTCCTCGCCAATGTATTATCTTGTACACCGAGATTTTCATCGAATTCCATCGTACACTATATAGCCATGCTATTATAGTTGTTGTATTTCACCGTGAAAACCACGCTAACTTATCTATAATATATTTCCAGCGTTACGTTACGACCAATAAATATCCTCCGGTAAAAAAAACTCATTGGACTTTACCAGTCCATCCTTCGCATACTTATACACTTTTGTTTCTTTAAGACAACACAAGGTTGATTGGTTTTGATGATGAAACTTTAGCCATCGCAAGAACAACTCAAGTTGCCAGTGTAATAATGAGATTACTAAGGAGAAACAACGCCATTCCCCCTTGACGCTTTTACTCCACATTCAAAAACTTTCAGTCTCCTTTTTATTAGCAACGAAGAAGCAAGCAATGCCGTCGTCTCGTCCACAGGAATAAGGATGCCGTTTACTATCGTTTTTTGGTAAAAGGGAAAACAAGAAGTCTTGCAAACTTCCTTAACTTTAAATGGGAGCGTTGCATACTTACTTAGGGGGCATTTCACTTGTACTAGTTATGATTACCTAAAACATGAGCATTACATTCCAGCTGAGTAATATTACATGTCTGATGATGATAATGAAAATGGTCGTCGTGTTTCAACCTAAAAAATGCTTTCTCCTTTTATTCCACTTCCCGTATTTATTTACTCTATGTAAATAATAGCGTTATTATAATTTATTCTGATATGATATTATTATTATCATATCACCAAGCTTAATCCGAGCTCGATACAAAATACGTTTTTTTTCAACACCATGTTTTCTTCTGCAATTATAACCCTGGAATAAAATATGAGGATAAATTGGAGAAAGCGAGGAAAGCAAGTAGATTTCCATATTTTAAGAAAGTCAGCAAAGAATTAAACAAGGGCAAAGTAATCTCAGAGCTTCTTTTTGAACTTTCTCCGCTTTCTTCTAGTCATTTTCCAAGAAGAAGAACAAGAAAACTTTTTTCTTCCTTTCTCTCTCCTTCTTCTTCTTCCCCTCTTTTTAGTTGAGGAGGGGGGATGTGAGGATGTGATGAAAATAGTTGGCTTACACTCATGACGATGACTTTTTTTCACCTGTACGACTCGGTTGTTGGCTGTGTGATGCGTGTACGTCTAGATTAGTTTTGCGGGGTTTCACTCCAACCTGTCCGCAGAGAATTTTATATATTTACGAGGAAATGTATAAAGTGGCGGTGGCTGAGCATGAAATTTAGATGAGGACGTGATAATTATATCACATCATTCTTTTCTTTTAAAAATACTCGCTCACCAGACCCTAATATACCTGCATTATAGTATTCTCCATACATTATTCGTACCTATTTACCACTTTCTCAAAAAACGTATATATCATTTTTTTGCTGACATTTATCTGGTTCTCATTGGAAGTCAGAGACGCACTTGAAAAGAAAGAGGAAAAATGAGTTTTTTTTCTTCTTGTTTTATTACTGTAAGTACTAACATAGCTTTTTGTGGTAGTGCGTGGTGTGGTGATGCTATAGCGGTGGTGGCGGTGGATGAATCACAACGGAAAACAGCGGTATATAACAATGGTTTATGGTTTCCATGCGTAATCAAGATAGCTGAAACTTTTTTCCGAGAAGTTTTTTTTCTCTCGTCTGCTTTTGCTCTAAAGAATGATCCTTTGTTTCGCAGTTCAGATTTAAGTGGTGACTATTGTAGCACAATTACATGAGTGACTCCATGAAAAATTGGCTGCCTTTCTCTCCCCCTTTAAAATATGCAGGTGGATGAACTATGTATCTCTGCTCTTGTTTGTCATGAAAGAAAATGAAATATGGCTTCCTCCAAAAAAATCTTAAGGACTGGAAAAAAAGATTCCTAATTCATCGTGAGAGTGTGTGTGCATTTCACGCTTGAAAATTTGCATAGGGAAATAACATCCTCTACTCGAACTCAACTACTTCTCACCGATCTTATCGCAGAATTTAGCAAATTAGAGTGCAAAAGTTTGATGAGGCCCATTACACCTCTCTCTCTCTCTCTCTCTCACCCTTCCTTGTTTGCCTTCAGCGAAAACAATGCTTACTTGTGAAAAAAAATTCTGACACTTGCTAAGTTTTTATTAGCCTTTATGCATTAACCTCTTGACTGGAGTGTGGGTATTAAAATGGTATCTCATTTTCCCCCATAGCTCTAGGATTATTTGTCGAGACATTCTTAAAGACTTTGTTCGATAGTCCATGACTTTGGCCTGGCCTGCCTTCATCCATTTCCGTGTGCATATTCTCGAGTGCCAGCCAGACTTGGCGAAAGCGAGGTTATAGCAAATATACCGATTCGTTTTGCTATTCATACGGACTATCACAATTGCGATTGTTAATGCATAAAACTTTCGTCTAACGGCTTTTCCAACTTACTTATTGTTCTCATGCTTTAGTGCTGCTGCTACTACTATGTACTAAAATAGTACATTATAAATGCCTAAGACTATATATGCTACTATTTTTTTATCAGGGAAAATGTAAGACATGAGCTTGAATGTTCTACTTGCTCCGTCTGGCCTGGCACGAACCGTTTTTTCCCTTGTTTCATGAAAATCATGAGGTCGTTTTTGAAAGCTTCGGTCTTGGTCTGTGCCAGAAACAAACACGACCGTGGCGAGGAGGCATTTCTTTCCTGAACTGCTTTCAGCATTTTGACGATGTCTATATCATTCGGAAATGTTTGTACCGCACACAACGGCAAAGAAGGAATGAGTCACTTCCTATTTATCACCACAACCGAAGAAGAAGATCACGATTCGTGAGCTAATGTTAGAACTACTATATATGTTCATTTTTCAATCTCTCTCTCTCTCTCTCGCTCTTACTTTTTTCACGCTGGAAAAAAATATTTTCTCTGGAGATAAGAAACGAATCTTGCTCAAATGGAACGGGGCCTGTATAAGTGCATTGATTTTTTTCAATGCTATTTGCATCATATTTTTGTGTTAAAATGTTGCCACTCGACTATGGTTCATCTTTAGGTAAAAGTGGCAACCTTGCTTTCTTTCGAATTAACCGACATCATGGTTCTGACTTTTGACTGATTGACAGAACCATAATTGACTAATTTAGAGTTCCTAATCTTTTTATTTCTCCAATTTTCTTGCTCATTTCACATTAATTGCGACTTGGCCCCGTCAAAATTTAATGCAGTAAGTTATTTGTACATTGCAATTGCAAACTCTAAATACCTTATGTGTTTTCATTGGCCCATTTATAAAACAATAGTCCTTATACTTAAAAGAAGACGTTGCATTGCATTGAGCACTCCCGGAAGAATGTAATGATGTCACGGTTGATCTATACGAAAAGTTATCTTTCCCTTCAAAGTAGCTGTCGCGATAATACAGCCCTCGGAATTTTTTTGGCAGTCCACTAAAAAAAAGTTTTTTCATTGTTGCAGGCTTATAGAAATGAAATTAGGTGGCAGTGGGACTAAGGCTATTATGTATAACTATTGTGATTGTGAAGGCGAAAAATGGAACTGTGGACTGTAGATATTCATAATATTATATTATATCTTTGTGCAATCACTACGTTCATTCCCTGCCACCTCATATGTATTGTGAAGTAGTGGATATGGTAAATTCGTGTAAAGTCAGAGAAGCAGTTGACGTGGAAAAGAAGGCGAGGAAGATTTCCCTTATCCTTCACTCTCCCTCAGATTTTCGGTGTCTTTGGAAAAGCTAAAAGAGGATAAAATGTGAAGTCGCAAATTCAGAATTATATGTGGTGGTGGTGGTGGTGTTGGTTGTTGTATGTAGTAGTAGTAGTAAGTCCTGTGCATCATCATGAATGTCTTTTCTTGTCATAAGGAAAGGAGAGAGAAAGGTATTTCACCAAACTACTATGTAGCTTTCACCAAACTACGTCTGTTCTGGCTGGGCATTGAGGAGGAGAAGCATTAGAGAAGTAGATATTTTATGCATTCATTTCGTTTTTACCAGACAGAAAATTTATGAAAAGGAAGATGAAAGGCGCTCTTCCATTTTTTCACTTCCTGAAGCCCCGTGGGGATTTTCCTCATGCCTTTTTTCTCCACCTTCTCGTCTTTGGCGAAACCTTTATGGTTTCTTACTATGAACGACTCCATTACTCCAAGGGAAAAGGCTCCAAGGCAATGTAAGTATATGTGAGGCAGGCCTGCATGCACTGACTTGAAGCTCAATTGCACAAACTGACTCACTGAATTTAACTTCAAGTTCGAATGGCAATAATGGGTTCGTTGCAGGAACTAAGCAACCCTTGCCTTTGCCTTGCTTTGATTTCCCTCTCTCTCCCACGTCCAAAATATTTACCAGGTTTATTTCTCTTATCCCCTCTTCCATCGCTTTTGGCTGCTCCCTGACGTGTGAATAAAAAAACCATACAAGTTACTCCTCATACTCATGATAAGATGAAGATATACTAACAATGATACAAATGCAGGCAAATCAATAACGCAGAGAAAGAAATCTCGGCTACGCGAATTGGATTGAAAAATATTAGAAGAGTGAGAAGGAGGACAAAGAAGAAGACGGTAAAGCTTTCAATATTATTCTACATTCTACTCCAATCCCGAGAATTCGGAAGGGGCTCGTTGTCGAAATCATGAGAATTTTCAGAGGAACCGCAATTCAAAACAAACGACATTTTGCTTTGCTAAAGAGGAATGATAGGATTTCAAGACGAAGTTACAGCCAATCTTCCTTTGTATCTGTACCTGTAAAAAAGGCAGGGAGAAAATATAAACTTCTCATGATCTACATGATTTTTCAATCAAAATTATTAAAATATCCACAAGTTCCTTCACTTACCCAAACAGCATCTTGAAGAAACTATATTGTTTATTGTAGCCGGCTCATGTGTATAATTTTAATCAATAATTTATTACAGGTCAGAAATAAGGTGTATTGGTAGGTTGAACGCATTGATCTACTGAAGAATGCGTCATTTCATCTATTTAATTTTTTTGCAAGCTTTTCAAAATTTTCTGCCCAGCAATAAACTCAGCCTTTTCCCCCCAGAACTGACATGTTTTCAACAAAGAAAAGATGTCCATTGAAAAGAAGTTACATAATGGACTGTGTTTGTGTGTGTGTGAAGTGAGCGGAATTTTTTTTTCTTCATTTCCCTTTACGTTGCAGACAATTGACCATTTTGAATAGGGTTTGATTAAGTTTGGAGTGAGTGGAGTGGAGCACGTCCTACATAAAAGTTGAAGAATCACTCAATGTACCCACCCTCAGAGTGCCAATGCCAACACTTAGCAAATTTTTGTGTCTGTGTGTGTCCCCATTTGGTTTACCCTGTACTATAGTACAAGTGAGATTTTGAAGTTGATCGTCAGGCAATTTTTCTCGGCTGTAGTACTTATGCTACTTTCACATCTTCGCAAAGGAGGTTATCAATACAGACAGAGAGGCACAGTGTTGACAGTTGATCACATTCTTTAGCTTTTAATGTCAGTCTTTATCCTTCTTGCTTGGATTATTAATGGTGGGAACTGGATTCCTTCAGGAAGAAAGATTGGAAAGAGTGATCTGTTCCATGGCATTTGAAGCCAGGGCCATGATGTCACGCCACGCCACGAGGACCTCACAGCCTCACTTTATTATATACTTCATTCCTATCTCTATATCCATTATTTATTTAACTTTTTTTTATTCATTGGCATGCGTGTGCTGCTGCTGCTGCTGCTGTGTTCAGCTATAAGGAAGTCGTCGTCGGATCCATTTTCTGCAACTTTCAACCCTTTTTCTTGTCATAGAATGGAGAGGAACACTCGTGTCACAACAAAAAAATGCGCTTTTCCCACATGCAAAGAGTTGGGACTTGGTAGTACACAAGGCCAAAAAAGTACTGAAAAAAAGTTTGTCAGTAACGGGAATAACTACTCCTACTTCTACTACATGGGAATGTACTATATTGTACATGCAGAGGAAGAAATACATATCAGGGAGAAAACGCTTCTTTCCAGTTTTCCTCTCCATCTCCATTCGTCGGGTAAAAAAGTTCTCACCAAATAATCACCCCTTTGTAGTTCCTTTATAACTTGCGTAAAAAAATGTAGCTCTGCTGTGAATGCCGTGTGGACAATGAGAAAATAAGAGAGGACTTTCTTCCTTATTCTGCGTCTACAGTTCTCTCTCTCTCTGTTGGTCACATGATGACCATGAATTGAATGGATTCTATGTAGGATGTACTTCTATTCACATTCCTCATCCTTATTTTCTTTTCAGTGAGTTTGGCAAAAACTGAAATTTATATCCATCCTTTTACTCTCCCCTGCCTTCTCGTATGTATTTACTACTAACAAAGTCTTTTTTCCCTAGAAGAATTCGATAAGCCATGAGAAAGAAAGATGAATCAGTTGTACGTGAAGTAGAACATGATCATGTTGCATTTATCATTTCATGAGAGACGTACAAGTGGAAGGAGAAAGAATTGCACCGGAAGAGACTGGAATGCTTTGTTCCAGTTACATATATTTTACAGTAAAGGGTAGAATATAAAGTCAGTTTCCTCCACACACACGAGAAAAGGCGAAAGGTGTGGAATGAATGGGTACGCTTGATGCTCCGATAGCAAACATGATCATGATCATGGTCAAATTTAAACGAAAACAAAAATTGATGGACTGGGCTAGATTAGATTTATGTGTTGACCACGGAGATAAGTCACACTCTGGCTTAGATGTACTTGGTTCTTGAATGGTCAATTTTAGCGGCCGATTTTTTTAGAATTTTAAATTTTACTTCCTGTTCGAATATTATATCTTGTTTCATTATAATATTCTTGCCACTTTAAAAAAATTTTACTTATTTTAATGTCGTCGTAAATTTACATAAAATGTGAACAAATTTTTAAAAAATCCGTTGTTATTATATATTTTATTATTATATGCGTTCCAGAAAGCTTCCACTAATCCAGATTCCAGAGCTTGATAGTCGCCGTCTTCTATGTGCGCGGTTGTTCTCGTGAGAAAAAATGGATTATTTTTAGAAGGTGGTAAAAGCACCTCACTGTTGCAAATATAGGCCGTGACCATATATATGAGATGGCAAGGAATGATGAAATGGCGAATATTCCTTCACATTCATTCATTCATACCTTTTCTCTTACATCCTTCAAATTTATGACCAACAAAAAAAACCCTGCCCTTTTCGAATGACCAAGGCATTTTTAAAACTAATAAATTTTATATAGTTACTCAGTTCAGTCAGCTTTTGACAATGTAGGAATGAAAGATATAAAAAACAATGGCTTTTTCTAGTCCGTTTTCACGACTCGCTTTTTTAAATAATAAAAAAATTCCCGTGAGGATGTTTTGCAATAAAATAAAATATTCCTGACTATTTGTCTTATTCTGTGAAACTACCTTGACAAAAAATAAAAGATTCGCTGGAGAACGTCTCATTCAACCCCTTCCTTCTCACAAAGAAATGTTACTTAATAATACCATCGAACAATATTTGCACGTCTCAAATATAATGTACTCCTCACCACCGAATTATTTTCCCGTATTATGGAGCACGGTGGTAGGAGCAGATATCACAAAGACAGTTGATTTCAGACAGAAAAAAAATGTTCAAAAGTTGATTTTCGAGAACGTGGATGGACTTTTATGAACGGAGGAGAGAAAAAGGAAGTGTTCTGTTCCAACTTCGAGACGCGAAAAAGAAACGTAAAATTAAACGGGGAATGATTTGTACGATTTGGATGGAGTGGCCTGCACACAAAAATTCCTGGTTTCCTCCTCCTTCCTCAGAAATTTTCCAAACTTACCTTTACCTTTTTCGCATCAAACTTAAACCAAGTTTTACTCGATGGTCGTAAATATTCGTTGGACTGGTTGGACCCTTTACAGCGACTTCTATGATCGGTTTTTTCTTTGTTGGCGAAGTCTTAAAAAATACACCAGGACTAGGACACGAGCTGAAATGGCATGATACGGTTTGGTGGTGGTTGCAAACAGCAAAACTCGTTTGGCTTCTCCTTTTTTTTTTGCTAAACTTTGGGGTAGAAAAATAAAAAAAAGATGATAGAGAATGAGTCAAAGTAGCTCTGCTTTTCCCTAACAAGCCCACAATTTTTTCCCATCGCTTCTTTTTGTCGAAAAGAAACTGCAACTTTTCTCTGTGCTTTGTTGATGTGTGCAGTCTCGTGACATGCTCTTTACTTTGCCACCAACCATGTAAACACGTTTGCTCTGTGAGAGAGAAAGTAAAGCGCTTTCTTTTTAAAGATATCTAGAGGTATTATCCATTCTTATTTTCACATCGTTTCCGGGAGGATTTTACGAGAAGTAGTCGTTTTTAAAAAATGAATATTACTTTTTTTAGCCATATTGTATGTGGATTGTTTTTAAATAAGGTAATCCTTCGCCTGGAAGTAAAAATGAACTCCCAACATACGCGTATAATATTTTAAGAAAGAGGCTTTCACTCTACATTTTCGATCAATTTGTCAAGAGTCAGAACTTAGAACGTTTCGTTTCGGCGGGAGGCCATGTATGTGCTTCGCTTTAAAAATGAGTCGAGCCGTAAATGAAACTCTGTAAAAGTGTAGTAAAGGGCACTACGCGAATCGAATGCATTTTCAAGGCGGAATCGATATCGCATGAACAAGTTTTTAACTAACGTTGCTTTTTAGCAAACAATCACTTTAAATTTTAAGCGAATCTGGCTAATTAAATAATTTTAATCGTCTTTCGGGTTCTTTAATGACAAAGCTGCTTACAATTTCATTTCAATTCATAACTTAACTATGAGTATCGCTCACACCAAGGCAGAGTCCCTTCTCCTGAAGGGGACGATCCGTAATTGGACGACAAGTTGCTTGCCAGAGGTAACCCTGAAGAGCCTTTCCCGTTTCCGATAAGTAGATTTTAAACGATTCTACATTATTAGCTGCTTTAACGAAGAGCTATGTCCAAATTCAAATCTACCATAAGGTCAGATGTGCTTTCTGACTGTGTTCAAGTAGTTCAACTTTCAAATTCGATATATTTGGTAAAAGTATCGTTTGCAAGAAAAAGAACAAATGAAAAAATTATCCAAACGTGACGGACACGGACGGACTTATTTCACAAAATGATAAGTTTCACATCGAACCATAAAATGTAATGTAAAATCCAAATGAAACCTTATGCATACTCTAGAATACCTCGAATAGTATTTTTCTTTCATGGAAAAGAAAAAAATCCAGCGACTTTAAAACATTTTAGGGAGGTAGTGGCTCCTTTTATGCATCTTTCAATACTTTTTGTTGAATAGTTTCCTCCCGTATCTCAGGAGGATGTCGCAAGCCATGTAGCATGGTTTGTATTCGTGGAGACATGCAGTCAGTTCCTCTCAATCGACATCACTAGTACATCACACTCTGGTGGAAAGGAAGACGAAAGGAGAAACAAATGTGAAAAACTTCTTTTTCCGGTATAGCAGACAATAAAGTTCCATACAATTCACACGGTCCAATTCAACCTTGAGGAAATAACTTTCCTCTTTTCGCCCCCAAATTCTTCTCCCCAACTCCATAGTTCATACATGGCCGCCATGATGTTGCACTTACATTTATTCTTTTGGTAGACCTAGGGTGATCGGGAGCTGTCATGTGAGCATTTATGAACTCGCTTCGTTCCAAATCGCCAACTTGCAGCAGTCAAGTCTTCGCTTTAAGTACACTCACTTTCAACTTGACTGACTAAAAGTGACCCAAATTGCACTACTACCTACTACCTACTTGGGATCTATGCTACCACAACGACACAACGATATCGTTGTGAATGGAAAGATGTACGAAAAGCGAGAAATTGTTTCATGTTCATCATTCCACGCATCTCAATCTCAATTCTCGGTTCAATCGCTATCAACAGAACCAATCTAATGGTTTCCCTGTTGTGTGTTGTGGTGGTGGAAAGAAAGCACATACTCTTACATGAGGACGACAACGTACAGCAATAAAAATCAGGAGGGAAAATGGCTTAAAAGCCCTTTTATTATGAATGCCAAAAATGTGTTTCGGAACATCGATTACCGAAGGTGATAAAAACTCGCAGACCGGAATCGAGTCGTAGATTTGACATGATAAGGATAACTACAAACGGTTCAGTTTTGTTGCGATGATGTTGACGACAGTGGTTTTTATTCTTTGGGCTTAGCCTTAGTCACAATTAGAAACTGCGTACAAATCAGGACGAAAACGACAACGAGTGTGCGTACTACAAAATGGGAAAGGACTTAAAAATAGGTGTCGAATATTTAATAATATTCCAAATGGGCAACTAAACTGGCTTGAGATCTAATTAAAGTTTTTGGTATGTTCTGGATAATGCAAAAACTCGTCTTTTTTAGTTCACTTTAACGTCGTCAGGTTGTTGAAAAATATTCTAGTGTTTTCTTTAGAATTTTCATTAATACAAACATTTATTTGTAGAGTGGAGTAAAAAGTTTGTTCCGATTATCTTTGTACGCACTTATGCCGAATTTTATAGTCCTACATTCTTAATATCACATAGCCACGCACACA
>JAHZNI010004143.1:0-22137 GCA_027744415.1 Seira ritae | reverse complement strand
TCTAGGTTGTCTTGCAATTTTAGGGAATATGGGAACGCTGAAACGATGGTGTACCTAGCTCCTTTATCAACACGTTTGACGTTAGTGATCTGTAAAGCTTTCCCAAGCTAAACAGTGTCAACGATACAAATAAACATTTAATTTCGGGCAAATCATTTTGAAAATTCTCGTGGAAAGGACGAATGTATATCTTGTATATCTTACCTTGAGACCATTCAAGAAGCGTTTCGCGTTTTCAGAAAATGCAGCCAAGGTCACTTGAGTGTCATTATCATAGCTAGTGAGCCACAAGACGCACTCATTTCCTAGTCCAGACTCCGTGACACTAACCCGCATAATATGCGTGTATCTAAAAGATAAATAGATGTCATTCCAGAAGTTTTTGATCTCTCTATATCTCCAAGCTGTTTAAGGTACAATTATTTCTTCACTGCTTACGGCTTTGATCGTGGCTTGAGTTCACTCAGGCTCTCCAGGTTATTAATTTTTACCCCCTTAGCTTGACAATCAGCAGGCTTAATGACCATTAAGTTTATTGCAGGCACCATCGGAGTCGATGGAGTGGGTGATGATAGACGAAGCACGTCCGCATCTTGGCCTAAGAGACCGAGAAGAAGTATTTACGAAATATAACCGTAGATTTCAAACTGTACTCACCAATTTGAAAAATTAAACGCATTGTATAATACCAACCATTTAAAGCACACCGTCTATCTGGCGATCCCATTGTAATTCAAAATTTATCACTTTTGAGTTTCAAAATTAAAAAATAATATTTGTAGCGTGGACAGTATATCACTTTACGAAAAATGATGTACTCCACTGAGCAAGCAAGAAGACAAACTAAGCTAAAATAAGTGTTAGCTAGCCTTAGTCTTCAGGTGCACTAGTCTATACTGTATGCATGGACATCTCAACTTTCCCAGTTCCTCACTGCACGCTCAGTACTAGCTAGTCAGAGCTAGAAAAAAATTGCGGCTGATTCTAATAAATGATGCTAGATGGCACTAGAAGGATTTCATAAAACAAGCTTTTGCATGCGATAACAAAGTCTTTCTTGTACATACTCATGCAAAATACCTTTATCACTTTTACCTAAAGCTCGTCCACGTAATAAACTCGTGCTTTTCGCAAACTGATGCAATTAAACGTTGACATAATTTTTAATGTCTGACGTCTTCCTTCCAATGTGTTCGGACTGAGCGGAATAGTCCTTTGTTTCTATGCATTTTAAAATTCAAAAATATCTGTTTAAAGGGAACAGGAAAACTGAATAACTGATATTAACTCAATACTTCTCCATTTAACATCAACAAAATGGAAGTTATTGCTTCATTACGATTAACCATGACTTAGTGTGAGAGCGAGGATTGGAATGAAACATGTTTAATACGATTAACCGATATGAACCGACGTATATGAATCAACTTGAGTTTTAGAAAGATAATATGTGCATTATTATAAAAATGTGGCTGATCGTTATGAAAAATATTTGATCGTTATGACAAAATGATCGTTATGAGCCTGCTATGTTGTTATCAAACTATTTAATTGTTATGCATATGCAATGAGGTAGACACTATTTATGTACATTTTCACGCTTACATACATTTATTTTTCATGAAATTTTTTCGTAAACAAATTTTTTACGAGAAAAAATTATTAGAAACTTATTTGCTAGTAAAATATAGATGATCGTTATAAAATTAGTTGATCGTTATTACAAAATGATCGTCAAGAGCTTAAGTGATCGCTATATAACTGTTGATCTCATTTGATCGTTATTAAATCATTTAGAACATTATAGCAAGATATACGTTTCAATACGATAAAGGAAGCTATGTTTCAACGATTATTTATTTAGCTATAATTAAACATACATTTTATATTTGTATTGTTAAATTTGCGCACTAAGCTAATACCTTTACATTAAAGGGGAGCATGAAAGTAATGCAAATGTAAATTCTAAATGTAAATATCTCCAAAACTAACAAGACTCTTAACAGAATCTTATAATTTAAAAATCGTATTTAATTGTTATCTGCCGGCGGAAAATAGAACGTGCGAATGAAAATGTAAAACTGCTCCTCGTGGTTTCCTAAAAAATTGTCAAGTTTATATGTCGCGATCCCGAGTAATGTTAATACTACGCACATGACTAAGTAGCCTACTGAGATGGTCTCCATCTCTGGAAAGCATGGAAATAAATCAACTTCGGCAAAAGATGCCCCATTGCCAGAACTTCTTTTGAAGAGCAACCTTCCAATGATACGCTCTGCAAAGGAATCAGAGTCTGTAAATGCAAACGTGCTATTTTGGGAAAATTGAACTTTATTTGCTGCCCAGTGTTTTCTTGCCTTGTTGTTTATGAAACTCAACGTAGAATTTCCGAAAAAAATCATGCAAATAATAGCAATTTGTAACGTGAACGGATTAAAGATGTAACGCATGAAGCTCCAGTGGCTATTGCTGGAGTGAGTACGATATGGAAATGATGAAATGATTTTTGCCTTTTTCCACGATAATTTAAGAACCGAGAAGGTAAGCAAAATAGCAAAAAAACTCCTTGCATAATTTGCAACCACCATCCTTTCTTTGAAATCATTTTCAAGTTCCTTAGTAAAGGAATGCCAACCTGTATTATTGTACCCACTGACCAACGAAATGTTTACGCCATATTGTACACGAAAATCTTCCTGAAATGCTTTCATATCGTAAGTACGGAATCGAGTAATAGATTCTCTCAAATCTTGAATGAATTTGAAATTGTCACAAATTTCGGTCTCAGTGAAGATATGGCATTCCCACTCTAAGTGTTTGCAAAAACTACTGCTGAACGAAAGTTGAAGGCATGCTTCATATGGAATTTTTCCAATCTTGGAACAGCTTGAATCGATTTGCTTTGCAATATTATTGCAACTGTCTTTCCCGTTTTCGATTACTTTCATTGCTGACTCAAGTTTGGAGACAATGATATCAATGGTTTCAATACCATCTCTAACTTTACTGGTTATCTCGTGGAAGGGTGAAAAACCTTCCTCGGTAGCATTTTTTACCACATCCACAAACAAATCAGTTGCATTTTTCAACGCCAAAAAGTGTACTTGAGAGGTGCAGACGGCTGACCTTGAAATGCTATCTATGTTTGACTGAATTGTTTGAAGTGGTTGTGATTGGATCAAGCTCAAACTGATCAAAAAACGTACAAAGAGTAGAATTAAATTTGGGGCAGTAAAGATAACTGTAGCTTTTACGCGTTCGAAGACAGAGCCCGCAAGTATCAGCAACAGAGTAGACACAACTGCTAAGGGCATGGAAAGAATATTGTAGATGTCCAGGTAGATTCCAAAAAAAGCCCACAGGAAGCAACCGGTGACTCCGTATGCAACATTAGGAACCGACAAAAAGCAATGCTTTGTTGAGCAGCACCTCCCTTTGATTAAAAAATGCAATGTTTGCCTTAGTTTAGTAACGCATATATGAGATTAAATAATTTCATTGATATCAGTGAATAATCAGTTAATGCTTACCAAAGCAAGTAAAGATGATTTGCACACACGTTTGCAAAATTGTGTTGCAGATATTTTGTACGAGTTCCACGATTAAATCCCCAAGATTTCTTGCTTTTTTGAAACAAGCCAGATAGAAGCCTAATTGATTTTTATTTTAAATACTTTATTAGAAAATATAAATCCCGAACCTATTAACTTATGCATGCAGAAAATTTATGCACGTGAAAAAAATACCTGTCAATCTTGAAACTGTTTCCATTGTGTTTTCCGATTGTAAAAGTGAAAACGTAATTTAAAACGTATTTTTTCGTTAACTACGTCGCATAAATAATGCCTTTATGACCAAAACTCCACAAATGAATGCGAAAGTAAGATTTCTGCTTCCTTAAGAGCTAATAGAAAAGGAGGTGTTGAAGAAATCTTTAGGATATCAGGCTTGGTCGGATTTCTGGATTGGCTGAATAGAATAAACAATAATTCCGATTCAGCACGAAGATGTTTATCTGAGGGCTACTTATAAGTTTGTTGTATGCACTATTTAGGTTTTGCACACAAGAATGTTCACTTTGAATAAGAATGAAAACGCATAAATTATACCTCGAGTTGGTGATAATGACCGCATCTATGTAATACTTTTTTGTAATGATGCTCGCTGAAATCCTTCTATGGATAAGCCTGTGACATTCTATATACACAATTGACAACGAGACCTCAGTGCATAAGTATAAAGTATCAATTCGAATCTCTGAAATCTTTTGGAAAGCATGCTTTTTTTGCATGGATTTACTTTTTGCATAAATACCAGTATGATATAAACATACGCTATCGAGAAAAATGTTAACATATATGCTTGGAAGAAGATTTGATTAAACTGAAGATGTTTATTCGTCTTCTAGGATTTCAGAAGTAAGTATGTTTTTTTCCACGCTAACAGTCGCACAAAAAGTAATTATTGCAGAATTTTCCAAAACAAATAATAATTGAAATGGCGTTGACACACGTTGCAGCAGAAAATGAATTAACGAAATTCAAGTGGGGAAAAGTCGCCGAAATGATTATTGTTTTTGTGGGTGCCTTTTTGTTCTTTTTTTTCTACATTCGATTTGGCGCATTTACGTCATGGTTGACAGCGCTCAGTGTGAGTATTTCCGTGGCTTTGGTTTTTGTAGTATTTTGGTGTTGTTTTGTTTGGTTCAGGTAATTATTTCAAGCGTTTTTATTTCACAATACTAGTAGAGCAGCATGATTTTATAAGAAAATGTGATTCAATCAATGTTATGTAAAACGTTTATGTAATTGCAGATGCGCCATATTGTTAATGCTGTTTCAAATAGCGAGCCATTTTGGCTTGTGCATGACGGTGTTGTTGGTGTCATGGTTCTACGTGCAAGATTCTATCGGATCGATAATAAAAGTTCAGAGGTCAATTAAGGAAGGATCATGCGGATGGAGGAGCTCGGGGCACAACGAGACATCGCACCAAACAGAGGAAACATTGCTTACTTTCATTCATTATCTTAGCCTTTTCCCTCTGCTCATGTTGTTCTTGTATACTGTACTGTATGAAGCAACGTACACTGTTCGCAGATGCCAAGACAATCGTATAGCATCAAGGCCATCGCATTCTGGAGTGGATTTGAAGCATGAATTTAAAAAAGTGGTAATGCGATACCTGGCAAATATTGTCTGGGCCTTTTTTGGCATTTTTTTCGGAGTAACAATTACTCTGGACATTATGCAAAGGAAGTATTTTTCCTCGTTAGAATATGATTTTGAAGGTGAGGAATGCGAAAAGCTTCTTCAGGTGGGTGCTGGATTGTGGATCTACTTAGTTTTCTGTGCAGCTTGCTTGGTAGTGGCAGGCTTTTCCAGGCGCATTCTGAAGTTCAGGCATGTCGTGTTAGCGCATTTTTATACCGTGGACGGAAACAAAATAAATGAAAAAGTTGTCATCTTGAAGGTTCGCAAAGAGCACCGATCGTTTTTTAAGACAACAGATAAGACGACTGGCGAATCAAAATCAAGAAGGAGTAGCATTTTTAATCGATTTGTTAGGAACTCTGCACCTCACCGACTAGCATCCGGCGGTTCTTGCAATCAAATTGAATTAAAATCAACTGAGGATCATAGGCCTGCAAGAGTCGCATTTGATTTTCCAACCGATTCTTCGAGTGAATCAGAGCAAGAAACTTCATTTACTCGAAGTCAGCCAACGAAAGTAAAAAGGCATCCTGACTCACATGCAAGTTTTCAACACGAAAAAGGAGATGCAGCTTCACGTCAGCGTGAATGCAAAAGTAATCTTTCGCTGTTCCGAGCTGGTCAAGGGCGAACTTTGCTTCGTTCCACTCCGACTTCTGTGCAAATCGGTGACTCATCCAGTGAATCAGAGCAGCAAGGAGAAGCAAAAGTAGAGTATCAAATAACTGCTTTAAGACATGCTCCTTTACAACATTCATCACAGCAGCAACTTCAACAACGACCAGCTCCAGTTCATTCTGTGATTTCGCTGGAAGAAGATAATTTTCTAACTCCAATGCCAACACCTTATTTTAAAAAAAGAATGGTGAATGGAAATTGGTCTGAGTAGTGTCAATGATTATTGTTTTAAGCCGCTGATGTTTATGTTGAATTGGTTGAAGATAATAGCTTTTTATCTTTACGAGGTTTGGATTATATCATATATGTATATATCGTAGAAAATGGTATGATAATATCAAGCTGAAGTTTATATAATATTTTATAAATGTAAGATATTGTGTGAAACAAGAAGCAAGATTTAGAAAAAAAACAAAAATAACTGCTTGCACTTACTCCTATATTTCATATAAACTTAAAATCTAGAAGTATATTTGAGTCATGATTTTGCTAAATCACTCCAAAATTTTATCCAATCTGGTGGAATCAATTGTATTTTTGTATCGTTGAAGATTGATAAATTGAAAAGACAAGGAATTTTTCGATCGAAGAAAATTATAACGATCATCAACATAAATAACGATCACTTATGCCTTTTTCAAATTAGAGGTAAAATTGCTCCTGTTAATAGAAATTAATTATACTCATGTTTATACATTTGTTTTTTCTTATTAAATTCTAAATACGTGGAAAATATTTGCAGTCGAAGAAAATGATTCATTTTAATGCGAAACGGGTTTCTCAGAGTAAACAAACAAAACATTTTGGCATTTTCGAACAACCTACATACCGCGTCTGAATTTTAATATGGGGATTATTCTGAAACTTAATTCCACGTTTACATAAAGTCTGCATTGATGCCCAATCATGTAATAACTTGCATCTAACAAACATAGAATAAAATTTATAGATAAATATTCATATCGTGGAAGTTTTATGCAAAATAACGATTTTCAGGGAACGCGATCATTTGATTTTGTTTTGATTTTGTGTTGGATTCCATTGTCCAAGAAAGAATTAAGTTTACTAGACAGTCGCTTTTATTTGCATCATGGTGTTGCGTTTCGTACCAAATAAAAGAACTTTTCTCTCGTTCTGTTACTTTCAATTTTCAATGCAACCTGTCTAGACTAGATTTGACCCGGATTTGATCTTGAGGGCAAAGCCGCACAACGTTTAATTCTGAATCGCTTAGCCAGAAATATTTTTTTATTATCGGTACATGTTAATAATTTGATGCTTTAGTACACATGAATGTTGAACTGTTATAGGATGTTGTTTTTCTACCCCTGGATATCATTTACTTGTATTTTTTAAAAAAAATTACTGTTCAGCCGTATTGTATATTGCGTAGAAAATATACCGCTGAAGTAGAAAATCGTAATTTGAAACTGCGCATTATTTACAGCTATTAAACAAAACGACTAAATCCTTCACATTCAAAGACACTCATAACAGCAAATGAATCATAAAGAAGCGGATTTCGAGCCGAAGACATACGTGATTTTCTAAGTTTCTAGATGACTATGTGCTTCTTTAATATCTCGCAGCAAAAAATATTTGAGGTAATACATATATATGTCAACGCTTAATTTTTTTAATATGATGAATGATATCGTTGACAAATTCATGTTTCTTTCAGGCCATTTCAAAATAATGGCTTCTGTGGCCATGAATGTAGGTAATACAATTTTGCACATGTACTTCCAAAATTATTTGCTTATGGGCATATTACAATCATTTAAATCTTCCACCTTTCTGCCTCTATCACCACTAGCACAAGTCCAAGACAAACGCTAAAAAAAGCTTTCTTGTTCAAATTCTTTAAGATAATAGGCTCGCTCACGGTTATAGCTATGTTGCTTTGAATAGCAAATCAGCTATGTCTTTTTTAGCCATACGTCACGCGAGGCTGAAAAAGTGAAGGCTGATTTAACTTTTTCATTTCTCGAAGTGGCTGAAATGACAAAAACTGATTTTCAGCTATGCTTTGGTCTTGAGTGAGTATGAGAGCAGAGCAGTGAGAGAGCCGTTGACAAAGAGAAAAGCCTCGTTGTCGGATAAGCATTTCATGCTTTCAGCTTTGAGCTCATGGTTATGGAATTCTAAGCTTCAATGTTTATATACTTTTAGGCAACTTTTTTCATAAGCGTGAGTACAACTAATAAGGAATCTTTTCCGTGATGAAAATGCTAAAAATTGAAAACATTAAAAAAGCATAAAAGCGTTGACGGTGAGCGGGGCTATTGATAGACCAGATAAAGTTTCGGCAGAAAAATACGCCAATATCAAATTATAAATTCCCAATATTTTTTGATCATGATCTCTACGTCATTATATCCTAAAACGCACCACTCTACTTAACAAGAAACTGAAAATGTGACTAATATGTCAGCAATGACGTTCTAATATTATTACTGCTTTTTGGTGAGATTGTCATAGTACAATATTGCGAAGAAACATTATCTATTACCAAGGATGAAGACTGTACAGGATTGCTCAAATAAAGAAAAGTTCTGTCATAGAGTCATGAGGAAGAAACTATTCCATATTGTGTCACAAGGAGGAAAATAACGTGGATGGTTATAGCGCACTGAGCCCAATTTAGTCCTTTTTAATGTCTTTATATGTCTTTTCCTGGAACTGAGCCATTAGTTCGAAATCATAGGAAGATAGGAACTGCGCCCACCCGCTTCATAATATTTAGCATAGCACCCTGATCTATTAATCATCAGCATCCGTCATGTTCCAGTTTGCATATCAAAACGTGTAGCCATAGTCATTTCATCCACAGTCGTGGTGAGGAAATGAAAGCAATTGCTTACATTAACTTTTGAAGGATAAAATATCAACCAAAAACCTAATCAAAGTGCTTGTGGTAAAGTGTGATTTCTGCGAAAAATGAAGACCGAGTACGTCTTCTTCAATAATCTTCCGACATTCATAAAGCCGGAAGAATTGCAAAATGAATTGGTGGCGAGTTTTTCTGGTTAGTTTTTAATTTTCAGCTAAAAACTTTCCACGATATCTAAATCTTTATTTAAGAAATATTTTAAAAATCTACAATTTAACGCGGATGCTTTAAAATATTTAGCTTTTCGGCGAGCTCACGAACGTGGACAGAGTTTTGCAGTAGAGATGTACAGCGATGGAAAAAAATGCATGGCTGTTGTGTCTGGCGTCTTTGTTGATCTTGATGATTTGCACGTCGAGGCAGTTCAAAAAACCTGCCAGGGACGAAACTGGATCTTCAAACGCGACTTGAATGACCCTCGGGATCTTTTTGGAGAATTTTGGAAAAAACTTGCACCAGCGAAGAGGAGAATGTATGACTATCTCAGCGGCATTTCAGTCCGATTTCTGGACACAGCTTTCGACTCGGATTTCAAACGGATGGTAGATGCTGCATTTAAATGCAAGCGTACCGTGTTTCTAAACCAGGTAACACAATTTGAATATGCACCAATATAGAATGTATGTATATAAATTTAATAAAAAAATGTCTATATAACTTAATATCATTGTTTTCAGCGCATCAAATACAAACATCTAATCAACATTTTTCAGGGATGCCTTCTCGAAAATTCAATTTCAATAATTGAAGAGGACAGAACTCGATGCAATTTTGTGTCCGCTTTAGACGCACTACAAGCTCTGAGTAAGAATTGATCAGCTCAATTGTCTTGACGTATTGATCGTTATGCTGACCCATGATCGTTTTAAAAATAAATGCGCTTAATTTTTTAAACTTTGCTTTGCTTTTCTATTTAGTTCTATGCAATGGCCTTGAGATCGGCGAAGGCAGACCACCTTTGCTCTTCGTGGACCAGGAAACAAACACTCCTGCTTCAATAAAGTGGAGACGTGGACTTGGGAAAAAAGGCGAACTGCTGAATTTTAGGGGTAAAATGATTAAGTGAAAAATACTGAACGCTTTGATTTCCACGAGACATTTTTTAATTGTTTAGATCTGAAGATCAAGCCGGGCTACGTAAAGTTCGAAAACTTTGCTCCAAATATTTTTGACGTGGAAAAAATTCAAGCTATTCCCAGTTACTGCTGGAAATGCGAGTCTAGCTATATCATTGAAGGAATCGATATCAACTTGACATTTGTGGCAGGCAAGTGCAAATGTCTTTACAAGAGATCGTTGGACATCAATTCACCCGATCGAGCATTTTTTCAAAATAACGAAGGTTTTACCCGACTTACTGCTGGAATCTTGGAGAATCGAAAAGTCACCCATTGGGTCATTGCCCACCAAACAATGCAATACCACTACGAGTCTCTGGCTCAGTACAGGAACATCATTTTTCCGATTGTTAAAGAAGAGTGGTCGTATTCCACGCTCAACTTTAAAAATCTTCATGCAACTGAGGGAACATTCCTCTCAACTCACAAAATCCAAGTAAAGAAGGTGGACAACAGTGAGTACGCCGTGTATGGAGGGATAATTGAAGTGACGAAAACTGAATTTTGGAGCCAAGCTAATTTTCGTGAAATCGCGGAACTCACTCTCACGTTTGTCGTGAAGGAGTATAGCAAAAGGGTAAATCAATTAGCCTCTATTCCTGGCGTAGCGTGATGAGTCTTCATAAAATTAATCATCTGCGTGTATGTTTGTAGGAAGTAGAGGAAGAAAGAGTTGCCAAAGTTCTGCGAATCACAGACGAAAAAAGCAACAATATTGCGTACCTCTCCGTGAGGTTTAGACTTCATCCTTTCCAGGAGCCCTCCAAGGAACTGCGAAAAGTTGCAGTAATTCCAAAACCAATTAAGTACGAGGTCGAAATGATTCATCGCAATTTGAACAAGTGGAAGAACAAGCCAGAAAATTTTCCGCAATTTTCAGTAATTCTCTCAAAGGAGATTTACTTTGAGCCTGCTTATGGCCCACCGGCAGTGACGCTCAGGAAGACAAAAGACAGAGGTCAACGAAAAATAATGTTAGAGATAATGGATACTTTGAACGGCGAGCAGGTATCTAAAAATAATTCAAATCTATCCATAAAAGCTTGACATAGTTATGATTTTGTCGTATCATTTAGACTGCTGCCCTTGGAACCGCAATTGCAAATCCTCTATCACTTGTGATTGGACCTCCAGGTAAGATTTTAGTAGTATTGCGATTTCCATAATAAATTAAATATGCATGAATATAGATATATTTACGTGAACTCTAATTGAAAAGGAACTGGAAAGTCGTATACTGCGGCCGTAATTGGTACCTTTCTTCGCCTTGAAGAGCAAAGAGTTGTTCTTCTCACTGCGCCTAGTAATTTTGCCTGTGACGGTCTGACTCGAACAGTATCGGACTTGCTTCAGAAATTTGAATTGAACTTAAGCGTCCTGCGTGTGTTCTCCAAGAAGCTCGGGGATGAGTATCTTGGTTCAAATGATCAACGAGGTCTTCGGGTGCAAAGTGACTTCACTTCATGAAAGGGTGGCGAAGCATCCAAATTATCTCGCAGGGGAAAACTTTAAAAGGATCAAAGAATGTAACTAATAGAATTCATTATATAAATACCTTCCCCGATAAAATTAATGTTTAATTAAAATTTGTTTGATTTAAAGTAATAAGATCCAAAAGGGTAGAGCTGATGACAGAGGAAGATGCGGAGGCGTACCAAATTCACATCGCTGAACTGGAGTGGGATATTTTTTCAACTGCGGACATTATTGTATGCACAGTAGGTGTACTTGCAGACAGGCGGATTCGCGAATGGAATAAGTCGACTCGCGCACTTGGATCTGTTCTTCTTGATGAGGCAGGTATGTTATTGCAGCCGAACCTGCTGAGTGTCCTAGACATGCATCAAAAAACTACTGTTCTCGTTGGAGACCCGAAACAGTTAAGCCCAGTGGTTACATCTTATGCGGCCGAAATTACTGGATACCAATTAAGTGCGCTTGAGTGGTTTGAAATTTCGTACGTTGTCTTAAAAAAATTATTAATTAATAAATCGAAAACCGTGATCGTTGACGTTCTTTTTTTGGTATCATTATTCAGGGGTTCCAGAATTCCCACCGTCATGCTTCGAGAACAACGTCGAATGATTGGACCAATCAGAAACTTGGTTTCGAACCTTAGCTATGAAAACGAACTGTATGATCATCCCAGTGTGAACATGATTCCGGCAGACCTGCATAAAGCCTTTCATGGCGCTTTCCAAACTTTTGCGCACATTGTGGTCTACAAGCACAACTTCAATGAAGAAAAGGTACCATCTGTGAGCCTTAAAATTTTAGTTTTTACAAATATTTTTTCCAACTTTTAGCTGGATCACAAAATTCGAAACAAGGGAGAAGCGAAACTGGTTATCGATATGGTCAGCGAGCTTCGAAAACATGGTTTACCAGACGAGCGCTTCACAGTCCTAAGTTTATATGACTGGCAGCGTCGGTATTTAATGCAAAAGGTATTTTTAGCGTTGAAATGTGTACATTTTTATCTTTTCCTAGCAGTATTTTTGATTGGGGTAATTTGATTTATAGGGAGTAAATGCGGTCAACGTTGATGCTTTCCAAGGAAGAGAGAACGAGATAGTGATCTTGTCAATGACTCGTGGAGGAGGGTCGATTGGGTTTTCGGCTCGCCTAAATCGGCTAAACGTAGCGCTCAGCAGAGCAAAGAGGTACTTGGTCATCCTTATCAACTGGTCGACTTTTGAGAAGCATAAAAGCCAGGCAGTGCAAAAGTTTTTGAAGCACCTTCAGAATTTCTCCGTGCATCCCAAGAGTTTCCCTGAAATTGTTATCAGGGAGGTAAAGGAGTGAGAAACTGATGCTTTTTGTGACTCCCACCACAAAATTCTTTGCAATTTGCATTTAGATCTTTTAATTAGTTTATTATCCTGCGTGGGAGCTTGAAAACGATAATAAACTACAAACGTTAAAAAATTTCAACTGTCTTAACGTTTTTATTTCATCCACGCTAATTTATTTAAACCCGGCAAAATATAAAATATAACAACGTAGACAATAGTTTCATAGAAGCTGCTTTCCTTAAGCATACGCTAATTGATCGCTTTAAGTAATTTGATCGTTATGCATACAATTGATCGCTTCAATTCCGAATGATCGTTATGCATACAAATGATTTCTTTAATTCTAAGTGATCGTTATGCATACAAGTGATCGTCATATCTTTAAATGATCGTTATCTTTATGTGATCGTTATGAATAAAAGTGATCGCTTTAATTCTGAGTGATGGTTAGGCATACATCACTTTTATTCTATAATCGCTAATCATCCTTATATGAAAGTTTCCACGCTAGTATTTTTTTAAATTTGAATACCAACTTTATTTTTAGGGTCTCGCAGAAATTACAACTATTAATTTAGTACGTGCACTGAATTTGATTTATATTTGCTTCAGTTAAACATTATACATATGCCCCGATGGTCACTAAAGTAAGTTTCGTATGTGGAAGCAACAAGATGACGAATATTAGAAAAGCAGAGATCAATTTGTGTTCCCGAGTTCGTTGTGCATTCCATTTCTCCAATACGGCTAGTGAAGTCTCGTTGCATGAGCACTTTTTTGAATTCTTTTCCGTTATCCGCAATAATATTAATATTGAAATCTCCAGTAATAATTACAGGACTTCCACGTACTTGGTCGAGTTGATCTTGCAATTCGTTTAGAAACGACTTTTCACTCATATTGGGATGCTTGTAGCAGACAAAAATATACACGCCCTTGAAATCGATCTTTGTTACAATGAAGTGACCCCTTCCATCCTTTTTCGTAAAGTTGGCAATACCTGGCGTATCTTTAAAAAGTTATAAAATATGAATGTCAACGAAAATTTTTTAACTAATCGTAGAAAGGAAAAACGACTCGAGCTTACCCGCTTTCGAAAAAATTAGGGACCCTTGGGAGTCTCCTTGACCTTTTCCATGGCAAGGCACAAAGTTCACCCGTTGAAATCCAGCAAGAATCGGATTTTGATTTTCACGAACATGTGGCTCGAGTAAACACACGAAATCACAAGCTGCCACGTTCTGGTCAGCCTCAAGGTCTTCTTTGTATTTTATAAAGGATCGTATGTTTTGACAGTAGATTTTACAATTATAGTTATCATTAATTGCTGGAAACAATTGGCTAAACCGAACAGGATTGCTTTGAAGCCTTTCTAATTCTCTTGCTACGGGGTGTGTTTCGTCAGGTGCAGTTGGAGGTATAAATGTACCTTCTATCCACAGACCTTCTCGAGAAGTTGCTCGACTGCAAGCAACGTACAAATGCTCCCGATCCAGTTTACTGATTTTCGTGTTGACGACGACTTTGGGAAGAGAGGAACCTTGGGACTTACAAATTGTCATGGCGTTGGCTGGTATGAGAGGAATTTGCTCCCGCACTAATTCGCAACCGTTTATGTGCTGAGAGGCTCCTAAGCAATTTCGTTTGAAGCGTTCTATAGGAACGCAATGTGTCGGGACTTCAGTAGGTCGTTGATAGGTTCGGTATTTATTTCTCGTTTCTTGCCCTACTAAGGCATTAGAGAACTCCAGCCAGGCCACAGTTGGTATTCTAATGCCAGCACTACTCGAGGCGAACTCAATAAATTTAAGAAGGCCCGTAGACCCGTTAAATAATCCATCGGCGACATCAATATTTGTAGTGATCATGTACAATCCTCCTACTTGCAATAAAACTTCATATGGGATGCCATCCGTTTTTTGCCGATCAAACATTTTCGCCCTCTCTAGGTGAAATTCTTTCTCCAATCTTGAAACGCGACCTGAAAAGATGTCCACGTTTAAATCACAAATCCTAATTTAATTAATTAATTGTTATCGTGGAAATGGTACCTGTGATTGTATCCGTGGCGACAGATATTGCATTTTGAGTTTTAAGAGTTTCATGATAACGAGCGTTGTATGCCTGACAATCTTTGTTGTTACGATACAGATATACGGCTTCGCTTGGAGGCTGATTACTTCCCTTGATTTCGCGCGACTTCATAAGAGCAATGTCTTGCTCATCCATAGTTCCACGAGCCATTGCGTTTAGAGCTTTGCAAAACTCTAATTCCCCTTTCTGGCGCATAATTTCATCGAGTTCAAAGAACTCAAATTTTTCCCATTTGGGATTTACGGTAACGCAGCCATCCATAGAAGAGTTTGGACAACGAAATATATACTGCTTCGGGATCGGAGGGAGTTGTCTGAAATCACCGACTGCCAGAATTGATTTTCCCCCAAAGTCTACTGATACTGATGGGTTCAAGAACATTTGTCTAAAACGATCATCTATTTGATCAAACTGCTTCCCGCTTGTCATACTAATTTCGTCTATAACGAAAAGTTCGGTTGCATTATATTTAATTCTATAGGTATTCGCTGTACTGAAATCCATTTTCCGGAATTGTTCGCCCCTCGCTTGATTCGCAGTGAGCTTGAAGGCACAGTGCATAGTGATTCCGTTAACGTTGAAAGCTGCTTTCCCCGTTGGTGCACAAACTAAAACGGGAATGTCTTGCGGTGTTCCAGGCTGATAGAATTTGTGATACATAATTCCTTGCACAATGGCCATTATCACGTGGCTCTTTCCTACCCCTGCCCCACCAGTAAGAAAGATGTAAAAGGGTTTCTTGCCGGTTTTAATTCGATATAGAATCTCATTCACTATTTGCCTTTGCTTCATATTTAAGGACCTCATAATCTTTGTGTAGTCTTCATATGCCATCATGCGCGGTGGGCGGAGTGTCGCAATAGGAGCAGATTTAACTGGGGCTTCAGTGATATCAGCCATTGCAGCTCTTTCATCCTCAAACTTTTCCAACTGGTTGGTTACGATCTCATCATCTTGCACCTCCATTTCTTGTTCAGCTACCAGCTCTTGTAGCTTGCTTTCATCAAAGTCTTTATCGTGGAAATATTGCTTCGAATTTTCTTGGATTACATTAATGTTATCCAAATATTTCTGAAACGCATCCGAAATCTCATCCAATTCCTTCGACTCATCTCTCCACGGTAGAAACAACATAAGCTGTTCCCTGTAGTATTCCAGAGGCTCCAAAACTTTAGAGAAATGTCTGTAGCGTAAAATTTTTGCCTTGGACCGCTTTCTTACGCACGCACTTTTATCCTGCAACCAGAGCTTTGGCGCGGCATCTATTTTTTGACATTTTGGATTTTCTTTAAAGAAAATCAAAATGATAAACTTAGAGAAAGTCAACGATAATATCTAGTCTATAAAATTAATTTTCGTGGACACGCTTACCTTTGTCTTCATCAGCTTCCGAAGAACCTTTCCCTTTTAAATTGTACCAGGTCGCAAACTCTGCCAGGCAAACCGTTTCCATTTCATTAGGCCTTTTGCTGTAGTGATCTAAAAGTCCCTTAACGCAAATGTCTTCCGATTCATCTGGAAGCTCATTAAGTTCTTCCTGAGGTCGTAAAATTCCAATGCGTCCTCCGCTTCGACATGTATTCACGAAGACATGTGTACGTGAAGAGTCCGTGTTTTTTAAACCAAGTACAAATCCAACTGCCTCTTGTGCCGATATTTCTGCACCAGTAGAAAGGATGGCTCCAAACTTTTTTAGTCGTTCAGCTATTGAAAGATTTTGATTTTTTCCTTCATCTTGTGCTTTTCGCAGTAATTTCGACAATCCTCCTTCAGGTTTAAGCATATAGCCTACACAGTACTTGGCGCAGGCGTATGGATCCAATACGAACTGAATATCCAAGTTCGCTTTCCACGCAATCAAAAGGGAACGATTGTAATTATTGATGAAGGCAGCGTTGGTTTTTCGACGCAAAAATACAGTAGGATTTTTTATCGTTGACCGAATTGCTGCTATATAGGCTTCGTAAGTCAAATCTAAACACTTCAGAAATTCGTCAAATTGAATAATTTCGTCAAAATCTTTTCCCAGTGCATCCAGATGCTTTTCAATTTTCGTGTAATTTGCTGTCGCGTTTTTGTGATCTTCGGTAGACGTTTCCTTGGGCAGTGGAAGAAGTATCATTGTTTTCGGCAGAGGCGGTTTGGGAAAATGAAAACGGCATTTTCTTAAAGACCTGGCATTTTTTTTGCATGTGTCCGTATGACCGTGGTTTTGATAAGAAATCAGATTCTCCATTTCGCCAACCTTATCTCGTTCGCACGTAATGTGTTTGTCAATAAACTCGATGCAAGCTTTAGTCGATTCCGCATCACCTTTAATTATCGAAACGATTGTCAACGAGAATCATATATATAAAAAAACGTGGAAGACAAAATGGCTTCTTACCTTTATATTTGGGCGCATCTTTCATCCAATAGAGGCCATGGGAATGAGGAGATCCCCTCATTTGATATTCAATGCGGTTAAAATGATCAGAAATACCATGCGGGGCAAAAATGCCGTTTTTGCTCATTATAAGAGAATCCTTTCCACCCATTAGCGCTCGAAGCTTGTGGTCAAAGTGACGAGCACATGTAACAGGGTCACCGCTTATCATATCTTTCTTTGTATTAAAAGAGACCTTTTCTGCTTCTTCCACGGTAATATCCTTCCCATTCACAACCTTCATTAGCAGCACGGTTAACTCAATCCATTTTGTTTCAGCCGCTGATAAAGTAATAAAGAATGTGCAGTTTCCAAGCTGCCGCACCATTGCGACTACTCGCTTTACTTGGTCCCTCCAATAAGAAGGAGTTGATCTCACGTGTTTGTAAACTGTGTAGCCATCATCTTTGTTTATGGTATTTTCAAGGAACTTTGGCGATCGTATATCTTTGGCTGTTACAGGGCGTTCCTTGTCTCCATTTTTCTTCTGTCGCAAGCATATTTGGTATGCATCTCTCACGCGCTTTACAAACAAACGTTTGAAACAGTACAAAACCTTTTCCGCCGTCGCGCATCTTCTATCATATCGTCTTAGCTCTGATTTCACGATGTCGCCGTAAGATAGCTTAGCATCAGGATTCAAGCTTAACCTTTGGCCACTGTATATTGCCGGAAAGGACAAGTACTCAGCATCTGGATCTTGAAAGAAGGGAATATGGGTCTTTCCTTCGCCAGGCGCAATATGTATTTCCTTTGGGTCACTAGACTGCATCGCTGCTGAAGTAAAAAATAGAGACTCTTCGGCACCAACTCGTTTTACATCTAGCTCCAATCCTGCATCTTCACCTTCTTCCTGTAGCTCGTCTTCCTCTTTGTCTTTGGGGTCAACGATAAAATCTACCAAATCTAAAAGTATGACGATATTCACGTTGTATGTAGAGTTTAAATATGTTATCGTGGAAAAGAAAATAATTTTCAGACCTGAGTTAGAGTGGTCCCAGTTTTCATTTAACAGGATGTTGTGCTCCCTAAACAACGGCGTCTGTAGGAGATATCGGGTGGCTTCAAGCACTTTCTTCGGTCTTATTTTCTCGTACATATAATGACCTTTGTAAGACATTCTTCGCTTAAATTTGAGTTGCGTCACGTGCGTTTCATCAAACGTACGAGGCAAAGAGTTTACACAAACATCGAGATTGTTTTCGATGTTGACGACGTGACCACTAATTCCCCATTGTTCCTCAACGCCCAAGGGTCTGATTGTCAAGAATGGAATCCGTGGAGCCACAAGACGCTGCTCAAGACGCGTCAATCCCGTCAAGACATTTGGAAGAGCAGGAAAATCGAGTCCATTAGATAACGCAAGTCTAGGCACTTTATTTCGTTGAATGGAAGCATGACAGGTGGTGCAAAATCTATACATCGCTTCATTATTTGAAGCACACGTTACATTTTCTAATATTTCTGAATGCTTGTTCTCCATTAGTTCACATGTTATCGTTCTTGTTGCTTCCAAATAAAACAGTCCTCCACAACATGTGCAAATCTCCGTTGGTCCACGCGATATTTTTTCAAAAAACTTCTTCATTATCTTTTCAAGATGTGAAGCACTTTCCTCCTTGTTTGCTCGATATCGTTCCTTTGCTTTCTTACTAATGGCTTCTTTTCTTTCTGGCCGGTCGTGGTAAACAATTTTGTTACGAAGTTTTTCACGTTGACAAACTACAGGGTCACTTTGGTATGCCTCTCTAGACTTTCTCCGCTTCTTCTCCCTCGTCGGGCCATCATTGTTATATTCTATTCGGCGTTTACGAGCATTTTCCTTCTTCTTCTGTGGAGCATTATGATACTTGGACAAACAGCGTTTCCGTTCCTTCAGTTTAGAATCATCCGTTTTGTGATATTTGTTCCTTGCAGAAATCTTTACTTTCTCTCGAACTTCTTCAATTGTATTATACCGTAGTTGCTTTAGAACTTTTTGCTTGTCCTTAAGTTCATTATGGTAGTTTGCAAGCATACGTTCCCGAAACTCTTTGTTCTCTTGGTATCTAGTTCGCATTCTGGCACTTTCTCTCTCCTTTACTTCGGGATTATTTTGGTAATGGCATCGATTCTTTGTACGTATTTCTTCTCTCAGCTCAGGATCATTGCAATACCTTTCACGAAGTGTTCTGATAATTTTTTCCCTGGCATCCGGCTTGTCGCGATATTTTTGACGATTTCTTGCACTTTCTCTTTCCCTTACAAATTGATTTTCCTGGTATCTTTTGCGGTTTCTGAACCTTTCGCGCAATTTAACATCTACATTATCTTGATACCGTTTCTTGCAGTCGGCTTTTTTCTTCTCTTTATGCTGGCAGTTCATGGAGTACTTTAGTTTTTCACGTTGACGATAGCTTTTATTTTTTTCTTTTAACTGTGTTTGTTTAAACATACGAAAGTTAATGAGCTTTTTTCGCGAATTTCCATAAAGGTTTTGCCTCATTTCAACTAGCTGGTAAGGAATAACGTTGGATTTCCTGTACTCTGTTCGATACCAAAAATGCGTAGCAGCAGCCAAGGCTTTTCGGTACACCGAGCGAGAAATATCCGTAGAAGTTGCTTTTGTTAATTTTCGCCTTCGTCTCCGGAAGAAAAATAAACGATTCTTATTTTTGATCCGTTTAAAATCTGAAGCACATAGAAAAGTTTTCAAAAAACTTCTCATGTAATTTTTCTCTTCACCTTCTGTTCGCTTCTCCCTTATTCGTAATTTTTCTCGCACCCGACGAGTTTCAGGGCTAACTTTTTTTCGCCCCATTTTTAATAGTGCCAAAAAATAAGTTTTTCCACGTTTAAATATATGACTCGTTGACAGCTTCACACTGGATTAGGTATGAAATTATTGGCCTGACATTAGGCTTGACAATTAACAAAGTCAAACAAAAGTATTGAAGAATTAAACGTTGGTCTTGTGCCGAAGCTTATTTACAAACAATCCTTCTTCAAATGTATTTGTTTACCTTTTTGCAAAAGAAGTGTCACGGGTAGTTGAGAATTCGATATGAAGATGGCGAAACCTTACGTTATAGTTAGTATGACTTCCATAAGATGGCGCATGAAGAGTATGCAAGATGAAATGGAAGAAATTAAATTGAATTTAATTTAAAAATGATTGTCAACGTTGAATCTCTCATATTTTCATGTTAGGCATTTATTACAAACAATGTTCAAAATAATGTGCACAACACGGTACTTTTTCAACGATGCAATTTCTAGTCAACTGCCTCCTGCCTCTCCTGAGACTCCCCCATCGCCTCCTGGCTCGCTGTGGACTCTTCCGTCGCCTCCAACTTTTTCTTGACAAAAAAATCCCAGAGCGCTTTTCCTTCTGGCCATCGTTTCGCATCGCGCTGTAAAAAAAACAAAGTACTAGTCATTAAAACACTATTTTCAACGTTTTAAATTGTTTCACAAAGTTGCATATCTCACCACGATAGCGGAGCGTTCAGAGCCTTTTAGAATTGGGTTGCCATCATGAAATCCAAGGCGAAACTTGCGAAATGCGGCGACAAATTCCTCCTCATCTGTCAAGTTTTCAGCCTCCCATCCGTTTAGGGTTAGCATGATGGTCTCCATGCTATCGTCGGTCAAGTAGATTCTTCTGTATGAACCAAAAGGACCCTCTTTGAGTTCATCGATCATGCAAACAACAGCTAGAAGATCTGCAAAAAAATATTAATGAAACTGGAGAAAAGCTTTTGTTAGTTAGTTAGATTTAATTAGTTAGGTTTCATTTCATTACCAACAAAATCTCCGTTTTGGTAGTCTTTGGCGGCTGCTTTCAGTTCCCCGATCTTCTTTTCGAAATTAAACTCAAGGTTGAAAATTTCGTTCGGACAGAGTGGAGAAATCTCCGAATTGGCTTGCAATTTAAGGGAAAACGGGAACCCTGACACGGTGGTGTACCGACCTTTTTCATCAACACATTTGACGTTAGTGATCTCCAAGGCTTTTCCAGGCTGAAAAATTTCAACGTTAAAAATAAATATTTAATCTCGTGGAACTCTTTGAAGATTAAACACGATTAATTTTCTATTACTCTTACCTTGAGATCATTCCAAAAGCGTTCCGCATTTTGAGAGAATGCCACCAAAGTCACTTCAGTTTCATTATCATTTCCAGTTACCCACAGGACGCGATCATTCCTTGGCCCGAATTTCCCCATCTTCCTAACACTAACCCGCATTTTAATTGTGTACCTAGAGAGATATAAGATGTAATTCGATAATCAACAAGCTTATTGTTCTTAAGCTTAAGATCACTGTTTATCTGCCTCGTGTATAAAGAAGAATTAACTTTTCACTGCTTACGGCTTTGATCGTGGCTTGAGTTCACTCAGACTTGGATCGTCACGAATATCATCGGCCTTTGTCTCCAGCTTATCAATTTTTAACCGCTTAACTTGACGATCAGCTGGCTTAAGCGCCCAGAAGTTTATTCCAGACACCCCTGGAGTCGATGGAGTCGGTGTTACTGGACTAGGCACCTCCGCATCTTGCTCTTAGTAACAGCAAAGAAAAATTATATAAATACAACTCTACATTAAAACCTCCACGCACAACTTTTTTTATTATTATAAAAAGTTAAACAATTTCGAATACCAACCATTTAAAGCACTTCGTTTCTTTGGCGTTTCCATTGTCCTCGTCAATTTATCACTTTTGAATTTTAAAATTAAATTTTTAGCGTAGACAATAAATCACTCTGCGAAATAAGTACTCTATTGAGCAAGTAAGAACACAAACTGAGCTGTAGTAATGGTTTTTGCTCGCCTTTTATTAAAATTTTCAGCGTGGACAATAAATCACACTACGAAAAAATTACTCTATTGAGCAAGTAAGAACACAAACTGAGCTGTAGTAATGGTGTTGGCTCGCCT
>JAHZNI010004142.1:0-14007 GCA_027744415.1 Seira ritae | reverse complement strand
TTTTCTGAAGAGAAAAAAATTAGTTTGGCTTGGTTTGGCTTAGATGGATGCGGCAAATAAACTGACTGTGTGTGTAAACGTAAACTGATTTTTTTTTTGCGTAGACGTGGTCGGTGAGCAAGAGTAAGGCACAATATAAGTACAATAATACCTACTGGAAAAAAATGATGGGTAACTTTGATTTGGAACTGAGACAAGAAGACGAGGAAACAGAAAATGTGAAATCACTTTTGAAAAGGATCACCTTTTCAGATCGAGGTCTAATGATGGACTGAAGATGTGTGTGCAAGTAGGTAAATGTGAATCACAGAAGAGGAATTGTCGGATAAAACGGAGAAGCTTTTTTCAGGATCATAGCTTCTCGCATCGCAGTCAGAGGAGAGGAAAGAGCGAGAGAGAGAGAGAGGATCGGATCAGGCACTTACTTACTCACATCGCATCACAGAGCTTTTTTCTCCTCTCAGTTACTTAGTTGCGTACACATGTATTTTGTTCTGTAAATGGAAGAAGTGCTGCTGCTGCTTGTGAGAGTGAGTCTCTCCTCCTCGCAATCGAAAAAAGATGTGATGAGATAATGTAATATTATTATGCTTGCATATCGTTCTTGTACTCACACTTGCACCACACACAGGAAAGCAAAGTAAAAACTGTATGAGATTTTTATTATTTTTCTTTTATGTTACGCTTATATTATGATGATGATGACGATGATGGACAGGGAATGCTTTTTAAAAAGAACACTTTTCAGATATAATACACACTTTATATCATCGAAATCATAATCATCATCAGAGAGAGATTTGAAGTTGTGTTCTGTCTTTTGTGGCGTTACCTTAAAAAATAATAATATTACGATTTGCTAAAAAGCAATGTAATGGCCGGCTTGATCTTCTTGCTCGCCATGAAGCCCTCAGCTTTGTGGCTATTTGATTGGGACGCTTGAAGATTTATTTATTTTGTTGGCGGTAATAGTAATGATGATAGTGGACGTTAGCTAAGCATGATGATGATGTTGACTAAACAAGTAGCAAGTTTCTTTCTTCAGTGCTTCATATTCATGCTTATAAAGTTATGAAAGAGCGTTCGTAAGGAAAGTAAAGAGGAGAGTGAAGAAGGGGAAGAAAATTTGCCAAAACTTTGATTGCTGAAAACCACGAAATGTCAATTTCACCCTCTGAAGCCAATGAAATCTTCAAAGATGTTTATTCTAATGCAAATGTAATTATCGTTTCCAAAAAGGTGAAATGCATACTCGAGGGGAGCGAAATAATTAACTGCTAACAAACAGCGTGTATCAGAGGAAGGAGCAGGTCGATATTGACAAAATGTCTGGAATTTAAGGTACTTATTAAGTCTTTTTTTTTGACAAACCTTAATCACATAATTTTGTTTGGACCTTATAATTGCATGACGAGGAATATGCGTGAGTGGAAAATTAAGAAAAAAGCACTTGAGGGGGTACATCGCATTATTACATCAAGATCACGTAACACTCCTTTTAGTAATATTCATCGTCCCAACAATGCAATACATCATTGTCGAAACACACACAAGCGGTGCGGCGTGGTTGTTGTGGTGTGGCTTTACTTTAGCATCTTTATTCGCTGTTTCTATTATCCCGGCAAAGGAAAGGAAAAGGGAGAAAGAAGAAAATGAGAAAATTGTAATCACTCCCATGCAATAATAATAAAGAATGGTGAGACTTGAAATTATTATTATAGTTCTCCGAGAAAGAGCAATGAGCGGCGGCTTGAGCTCTGCAGGCGCATATGGTTTTTATTCGCTTCAAGAAAAAACAGAGAGAATTTTGAGTGAGTGAGAGAAATTAAGTGTGAGTATTACATATTGACTTTGTGTACAAAAAGATTTTCAGCACGACAAAATAAGTCATTTCATTGCGAGAGAGAGTTTGTGCTTATCCTCTTAATACCTTAGTTTTATTGCTTTGTTGGGTGTACCGTGTTTTTCCTGGGGATGGGATGGGTGGTCACATTGATGATTATCGGACTGGGCGTAAACTCTGAAGCAGACGAGGAGGAGCCTCAGAAAAGGTTTTGCCCCCTATTTTACCTCTCAAAATGATAGAGATCCAACGTTATGTTGTAGCTGTAGCGACTGCACTAACAACAACTGCTTCTGGTAGCTACATAGCTGAAAAAGTGGAAAGAAGGAAGAAGAAGAGAGAGCAACAAAGTTCTCTCTCTCAGGCTTACTTTCCTCTGAGCCTCTGCCACCACCATCGGACGGGAAAACTTGATTCTATCTGGAGGCTCGGCTTCTGATAATTCTGAAAGATGACTCGAGAGTTGGTTACTGGCAAATCGATCAAAAAATGATGCTCTGCTCTATTGCTTATGCAAAGCTGGGATACTTTATCTCAATTAAAATTGGGCTTGAACTGATTTAATCAAATCATATTAAGCAGCTACTGTGTGGTCCATGATTTGATGGCTTCAATTCCAAACTTCACAGTGAACGGGAGAAGGAGAAATTGGTCTGTTGAGATTTTTTTGAAACAATGATAGCTGCATTAATTTTCTCTTTCTTTTTCTTATGAATACCTACTTATTGCTCTCTGAATGATGACGATGAAGATGAAGAAGAAAATAAACTACCTAAGTAAAGTCGTTACACAATTTTGTTTGTTTGAATTTCAATGCTCATAAAATGTTGGACCATCTCATCAATTTTATTTGCATTGCTATATTCTCATTTCATAATAACGGTCGTTGCTTTCATCTGCATAATATGTAATATTTCCCCGGGCTCTTTTTTCTCCATACAGTTCAGTTCTTGTTCGTTATTATTTGGCACGGGTATCATGCAAACTGAGATCCACTTCTACGGCAACAATAATCTCTAGCTCTCTCTCTCTGTTCGGACAGCAAGTCACGAACATGAATAAAAGGTGTCTGGTCCGCTCAATTAAAATTTATGATTCTATACTCCCTTTTCCTAACTAATGTCTACTTGTACAATTCCACATGATGCATATATTTACTTGAAGAAGATGAGCATAGAAGAGAATGAATGGGAATCAAGAAGAACCAACATTTTTTAAAAAGTAAAATTCACGGGGAAGGAGCACATTCATCCATCTCATCGTATCGACCCAGGCGAGAAGTTTTCCAAGTGATAAATTTAAATTAGATTTATGTGCATGCTAATGAATGAGCCTGCCCAATATTAGTTCATTAAATATTGCTGGTTTTCTTTCGTTAATGAACATTTCTTTGCTTGCGCATTTATTATTACTATATACCAAATACCAAGTATATATAAATATGTATTTGGTGAATGAGTATTAATCGTCGTGAGCGACTCATTAAAACACTTACAGAGAATGTTGTAGTAGGTATAAGAGCGACAGCAACTTTATGCAAACTGTGTTTACAGAGTCATAATGAAACTCAGCACTTCAACTACAAATCATATTGTTCCGTTGAAGAAGAAGAAGAAGAAGAAAAAAAATTCTTTCGAGTCATGTGTAACTCGGTAGTTAGTTACTTTTCTTGTTTGAATATTGGATTCCGTCTCTCTCGCTTTCCTTCTCTTTGAAAAACAATTAGATAATACACAATCCGCTCCCTCTTCCAAGCACGTTTTTATTAACTGACGAAAAAAAAACAAATTCTTGTAAGGAGCCCGGCACGAGAACTGGTGATGTAAGTAAATATAAAAATCGTGAGAATTCTCGAGAAATTACGTCACATCTCAAGAATAGATATATAGAATCATGATGATGATGATTTAACTACTGTAATTTAGGAGGATATCAGGATAGAAAAAATGTTGAAATTACTGTATAATTATGGCAATCATTTTTCATTGTTTTGCCAAACATCTATTGTTATTGTTTGCTCAAACAAGTGATCACTACATGGACTTTTGAGGAGACTAGCCAAGCCAGCCACTACCACATAATATAAAGTACTAGTCTCCAAGAATACTATTTCTCTTCTTCGGTTCGCTTACCACCACACCACCGCCTCATTATTACGTACATAGTAGTAGTTGTAGTAGATCTACTCTACTTTACTTGATAAAAAATGTCTTTCCAGAAAAAAGTTTCATAATAATGGATTTAATTGAGCTCATTCTCTCTCAGGTTTTTTTTTCTGGAGCAAGGTTTCTTATCAGTTGCTTTATCCAGCAGACTGCATGTGCATTAAAACAGAGAGATGATTGACACTTCGTCTGGCAAAATAAATTTCTTCTCGCCAAAAACTTGATGCGATATTAAGTTGTAGTTGTAAAATAGACAGACTTATAGTAATGTATGTAGTAGAAGAAATGATTAAGAGAAGTTAAAACTTAAATTGACCTTGGATCTATGACTTTTCGTCATTAACTTTAATTATTAGATTGTTAGATGGAATGATGAGGCATAGGTAGGTAGGTAAGATTGCGATTGGAAAATGAAATAGAAGAATATTTAAGAAGAATTAAGTAAAATGCTAAAGATCAACTCAACCTGTTATCAGATCACATCAGACATTTTGTAAAAAAAATAAAGTTGGCATGATTTACTACTCTTTCATTTAGACTGAACAGTTTACAAAAAGTCAGACTAAAAATGATGGTTGGAGTTGGAGAATAGAAGTAAACTGCATTCTTCTGTCTGGAAGTATGTATGGCTGCATCGTTTATAAAAATAACACATGATTTCTGCTACACATATTATCTCATTTTTTTGTTTTTGAAGGAATTCCTGAAAAAATCAGGTATTGTACTTAGGGATACATATTATGCTTGGAGCAATTGCATCTTGAAGACAAAGGACACGAAAGCAAGCAACCAACAACCAAGCACTGGATGAGTTTGTTCAGGACAAAAATCTTAGTTGTTTTTGCGGTGTCGGTGGTGGCAGTGGCGGCATATCTTGTGAAGCATATCTTCAGTAAATAATAGAAGGTGCACAAAATGAATGTCTAACAGCGTTACAGCCCTCACATCACAAATACATTCCATGAGTGCCGAGTGCACATTTTTTTCTTCCGAAGAAGTCAAACAATAGTGAGCAAGTCGTACAATGATCGATGAAGAAGAGAACTACAACAGCATAACATAACACAATGTAAATTGTAGAATCAGTGATCAGTTAACGATCCTGACCAGACGGACCAGAGCTAAAGGAGTCAAGTCAAGTAAAGGCAACTGTTGCAGTGAGATGTTATGGCGGCAGGAGAAGATTATCTTGTATGATTAAGGCAATATAATACCTGGATAATGTCTACATGAAATTGTATTTATTGAAAACAATTTTCTTCTTGTACAGTATTATTTCGCATACTTTCGTTTCTCCTCTAAATGCTGGGATTGGTCAAGAAAATCACCACGTTGGTGAAGCATGCAGAAGAATTTATACAAGTATGTATCTACCTTGAGCTTAATCCATTTACATTCCATCGTCCAACAACGATAAATCAAAATGCAAGAGCTTTCTTGCTGACGCATCATGTCTTAGCCTGCCAGTTATAAATAAAAATGATGATAATCATAATTATGCCTAAAAATCAAGTCATTGCTCGAATTTGGTCATGTCTCAGTCCAGTCAGAGTCTCCTTGCCATGCATGCATGTAAGAAGTATTTACTTGCATTTTGACCATTACCTGTAGCATAGAATTAGGGATTATTGCATTAGTGGAGAATGTTGTCAAAAAGATGCCTAATAATCCTTGAACATTTTTTTGCGAATTTAGTAGAAATATGATTCTGGTCTGGTCTGGCTCCTGCTAAACGAAGCACCCAACACTACCACTACATTGTTGTGGACGATCAGATCACGATTGGAATTTTCACTTTCAGAAATTCCTTACTTGAAGGCAGGCGCATTCCTGAAGAATTGAATGGCATGAAACCATCATGAAAAATTGAAAATAGTATTTTCGCTGATTTTGAAAATTCTTTCTATTCTGTCACAGCTCAGCATGGGGTTTGGACACACGACTTCACATGTACAAGGCGGAATGTGAAAGGGTTTAAGAATGATAATTTTTAAATTGTTTATTCCTTCTGAACAAAATCAAGCCAAGAGACTCAAACTCCAATTAATTTTTAAACGAATTTATGGAAGCTAAAGTATGTAATGACTAAATAAAGTTTTAATTAAACTGGGTGCCTTGGCTTTGAAACATACCCCGATGCATGCAATACGATGTGGTTGTAAGCAATGCTTAAGATTACGATTAGGATTAGGATCGCAATGTGAATGCAAAAGTAATAATAATATGCTGACAACGAAACATATACTGGTAATGAGTTGACTAATTTTTGTTTCACGTTTTGAAGAGACACCTGCAGCTTTTCGGCTATAAAATTGCATGAAGTTATTATTATTATTTCTTTACTACTGTGAATATCTTATTATAAAAACAGGAATGGAGAAACTTTTTTTAGGCATTTTTATGCTAACAATCATTTCAAGAGTAATGTTTGGACACGGGTAAAGAATTTGTTACTTTTCCTAGAAGCCATTCCCATATTTTTATAGTCTCCTAAAAAATCTTAACGAACAAATTTTAAAAAAGTTCATTGCATTTATTTGTATGAAGACTACCGAGAATTTCATTTCTCACAGATTCTACTACACTAGAAAAGTAAATGCAATATTGATTACGTCGTATATTTTCACGAGAGATGAAAAAATCATTCGTTAAAGAAAAAAGTTCATGGACTGAAATAATAAAAATCGTAATTGTTCACCATCAGCACAGAATGAAGCAAGGAGAGATGCTTTTTCTAGAAACAGATTGGATAATGGATCCAAGTTCATCTCGTCGACAAAGAAAAGAATCGTTTTTTTACAAGCAAAGTAAATTGCAGTTCCTGATGTTCGTTCGCTAGCCCAAAAGTTGCATTGCAAATTATAATTATTGTGCAGAAAAATTACTGGTTGGTGGGTGCAGGTGCAACATCTCAGCAGTCTGCATTAAAATGCATTATTATTAACGGTCAAACTTTCGTCATGATTCATGATTCTCCCAGCAGCAGTCAATGGACTTCAACTTGTTGCTGGATGGAAAATGCAATGTGGGCAAAAAATAGAGTCTTGTTTTGTATTCGTAGACAGAGTACCTTATAGAATAATTCGTGAAATGAAGTATTTTATGTAAATGATTCTTATGGTTCTAAAGTTGCATTTAAAACTGAACACAGGTACCTTAACTTTAATACCTAAATTTTTCGATATGTGACTTGATATTGATAAGGTTTTGTGTTTGCAGTTTGCACAGCCACAAAATAGAGACAGCATTTTGAATTCATATTAAAGCTGAGAATGATGGATAATTATTTTGAAGGTACTCGTACAGGTATCGTTCCAAGCAAAGCAAAGCAAAGCAAAAGTACAAAGACAAGCATCCATCCGATCTGTTATTTCAAGCTCAAGGATGCCATCTCCGTTAACGGGAAGCAACTATTTCGCATACATTTCCCTCTGCTTTAAGAGCTACTTTACCGAGCAACACGATGGAGTTCTCATGAAATGGGGAAATGCACGAGTAATAATGCTCGCTCGGCTTTTTAGATGATGAGCTTCAGCACTGACTGAATTGCTTAGCTTTGGCTTGAGTTTGTAAAGCGAGTCAGACGGCGTGGAAAAAATATAGCGGCAGCAACAGAGCAACGAGCAGGCAGACTAGACAGACGAGACCTCGGACCTAGACCTAGACAATTGTGCTAGGTTGAGGTAGCCAACATAAAAAAACACTTTTTTGTACCATATATAAAACCCAATATCAAAAAGTGACGCACGATGATGTGATGCAACTTGGACATGAGCATAGTAATAATAATATGCAAACATTGTAAGCAGTGCTAATGAACTTGAGTTGACGTTATCATGTCATAGCTCACAACTAAGTAGTAAGGTCAAGTCGTAGTAAAAAAACTTTTGCGTTTTTACTACAGGATTAAACCTGCTCTACCTCTTGAGCAGAGTCCGAACGTAAAATTAAAAAGATAATTTTTTTCTATATGACGAAACTAACTTGTAAATGGAAAGCTGATAAGTTATCAAGACCAGCCGAATCTTATCATTTTTTTAAATTTTTATAAACTCATAGAAAAAATACTAATTTCGGTGGAGTAAGTTATTACTTGCCATTATGTCTAAATGGGAAAGTAGTTTTTTTGCTGTTGTAATTATCATTGTAAAACTGATTCTGACAATGAGGTTGATCGTATCTTTTGTTGATTTGAACGAGTTTCGGCTGGAAGTAGTCATCTAACCTTTTCATATGCCTCATTATTATTAGAGTCCAGAGTGTATTTTGGGGATGAAAGTAAAACATTAAGTTACGTAAGAATGGTCACTCCGTGAGGGGTCTGCTTACTTTGTGGTGGTCACGGAGGAGTGGACTTGGTAATGAAAAGAAGAACCCATGACCATAAACAATATTGTGACATGATCTTTTTTCAACACCTTTGCAAGTCCATTGTATTAGAAATAGAATGAACGCTAACATTATCGAGCTTACCTTCAACTTAGGTAATTTAAACAAGATTCATCGAATTTTCAAAAACGGGAAGATTGAAGTTGAGTCCACAATACAATGTTTCGTTTAAGCCGCTTCCAATAATAATTATTGAACCAACTCCTAGAAACATTTTTCTAGCGCAACATGTCATCAGAATCGCTAGAATTGTATTTTATTGTATTAAGGTGCATAATAATAATACCAAGGACTTCAATGTATGCTTCACAGAAGCCAAAGAATAAGTCTTTTTCAGAGACGTCAAATAAAATGTCAGCACTAACAAAATCATTATCACTTGCTCTATTTTGAGGAGAAAATCTTATTGATTTTTAACATGTCAATTTTTTCCTTTTCTTAAGAAACCTTTTTGGTTAAAAGATGCAATCCTAAATGCTGAAAGGAGGTCTGAGCTTGAGCATGACATCAGCCTTTTCTTAAATCAAGCCAATTTCTGCCAAGAAAACCACCTAAAAGGAAGTACCTAACTTACACTGCTACTTTAATTCATGTCAAATGCATTTTTTTGAAGTCACAGGAATTGAAGCCCTCCCACTTTTATTTCGAATTTTGAACAATTCAATCAATAATTGTAATTACCATTACCTATGTAAATGTTTTAGACTAGAACTTTTTGCAAGTATTTATGCATGTACCTTATACATAAGCTCAGCTCGATCAAAACAAATTCGGAAATGCAGGATGTAATAGGTTGACATGACCTGAAGTTTGAAAAGCTCAAGTGCAGAGGAATGTTAAAATAGATCTTTTACGGATCAAACAGAAAACAGGTAACTTGAGAATCAGTAAAGTGGTACTGTACACAGGTTTGATCTTTGATCAAATCTTCCGCTGCGCTGAATGAAATCAATTTCCAAGACCTATTGGAATTTTCTTTTATGCTCCTGACCTAAATTTGATTTCCCCTTTTAAGTTTTTTCCAACCTTTCATCACCCACCCAGCTTCCAGTTTTCTAAACAAACACAGTAGTACGTAAGCATGCATTCTAAAACAAAATCTACGATCGACAGCGTGAGAAGAAAATTTCCCAGGATATGGTGACATCATTTCATCAAAGATGTGGAAAACCGATATGAAATGATTATGGTTTCTCAGATGAGTAAAAATTGAATTCACCTGTCTGTCAAACAAAATCTTGTTTGATGTGCTTTGATGTGAAAACTTTATAAGGAGTGTAAAAAAGTTCTTTTTTGTCTAAGCCGACCTGCAATCTCTCCCAACCAACTTTATTGAAAAAATGGATGATTGTAGAAAGATATCAAGTTTTTTTCGTATTTCGGTTCGGATACAGGTATTTATAGAAAAAATCCCTTTTTTGCTCAAAGTTGCCTTTCCACTGCACCTGTAAGTCTGTATACAATTTTTTTGTCGGAAAAGATTTAAAAATTTGAAGGGGGAAGAGAAGAGATTTTAAACGTGATATTATTATGGGCCAACATATTTTTCCCTATTTGATCTTTGCATTTTCTTTCCAACGAACAATGATTAAAAGGGCCCCTGTCCTGGATCTATAATTTTAAATGGAATACCTCTTGGGAATATACTTAGGTAAGTATATTCGAATATTGCTCATATGTGGAAATAGGTAAATAAATATACAGTCTCAACAAATCAATACAAAGCACACATGTGAATAATGTTTCCTAGCTCGCTTAAAACTGAAATATCCGTAAAAACTGGGAAAAGGCACAACTTCTTAACTCAAAACTCAACTTCTCACAAGAAGAATGAGAAAAAAGGTGAAGTGTGTGCTTGCATCATTGCATCAGTACAAATACAGAACTACCAAGTTGAAGCCAAATAAATTTTTTAAAGGAAAAGAGATTTTCCCTGCAAATAACCTCCCCCTCCTCCTCACAAGAAAAAAATTCATAACTCCAAGCCATCCGTGAAAAAATGTTTAAAGTAAAGTTCTTTTCCCAAAGCTTCGCTCGATCTTCTTAAAGTTTACATACACGAACGTCACTCTCTCAAACAACATCAGAAATTCCACAAGGAAAAGGAAAGAATAAGGAAAAGACGAGGGGATTATCGAAGATTGAGACCAAAGATGATGATGATGATGAAGTATCTTGCGAAGAGTACGTGTAGTTTTTACTAACCTTACACAATTTTCACGGCCGCGTAAACCCATTTCGATCTTGTGTGAAAATCGCTTCGTTAACTGCACCGTGTAACATGCTTGTTTTTGTTCTGTAAAACATCTAAAAATAAAAAAAATATAATGCAATGTCTACTACTACTGCTCCTACTACAAAAGAAAAAGAGAGGACGAAGACCTTATCCCTACGTAGTACATGGAATTGTCGGAATAAATTGCTGAATTCAAAGGAAATTGCAGAGTTTGTTTTTTCTCTCCTGGCATCACACAACACGCTAAGGAATATCGAATATTTAGGTACCTGATTGATATGATTAAAATTCAATCGTGTAAATAATCAATACAACAAATTGCTCTTTAATCCAGTATTTCAAAACAATATTTTTTTGATAAGCATGACCAAGGCAGGAGTCATGTTCTTGGAATAAAATAATTGATTAACCAGACTCAGACATGCCAATTGTCTGCTGCTGTAGTAGTAGTAGCTTGTATATATTTTAACATGCATGCTTGCGCTTCAAAACCCATGTTTAACCAGAGAAAAAATGAAGCGTTTACATCGTAAAATGTTCTCACTCTGATTTCCTGCATCGTAAATGCGGAATTTTTTTCTAAGTACGTTTACTAAGTACATTTGTTGTCGATCACTTTTAGGCCAGCCAGGTAATATTTTAGTGCTCGCACTGCGGCACTGATTCTTTCTGCGAGAAGGTCAAAATTTTAACTCTTTTACACTTTTGAAATCTAATCTATTTACAAATATCTGAATCCTGTTTCAGGTTGACGTAAACGGAACTGCGAGGAGAGAGTGCAGTGCCCTGCTTTTATAGGGATTTCCCCTTCGCCTTAAGCCATATGACCAGAAAATCTAATTTTATCACTGATTATAATACCGATGCTTTAAGCTTTAGCTCTAGTGCAATGGAAGAAAGCTAAAGTGATGATGATGCATGTAACATGCAACAACGCCTGTCTGAAGTCTAAGAAGAAATATTGTTCTGGTTTTGCGATGGAATCGCATGATAATATGCCAATGGTTCTCACAGGAGACAAACAGCAACAGAACAGACGAATCTTGTTTCGTTCTCCTCATTATAGAAACAAATAGGAACTGCACAATTTGCATCAGGAGGAAAGTAGGTACTTTTAAAAATGGATCATGCAAGAGGTTGCATAATAAGTGGGCAGGAATAGGATGCACCATGTACTTTCAGTTCAACGACAAAATTAGACAAATGCGGAGATAAAAAAGTAGAGATAAAAATCTCATGCGCCTGTAGCAAAACCAAATCTTGGTCTAGACAAAATGTTTTGCCCATGGGCAAAGTGACCGATTACCTTATGCAGAACAACTAGAAGAAAGGATGCAATTCTTGAAATGAGCAATTCGATTCAGTGCAATGCAGCGCATTGCATGGCATAAAGACAACAAAAGTTAGTTCGATTGACCAACCTTTCAATTTGAAGTACAAGATGCAAATGTCAGAAAACAATTTGCATTATTCTGCATCTGCAAGAAAGTCTTGGAGACTTTGTAAATTGCAAAATTTATGAACGCGAAATAGCATCATGTACTGCAGAGCATTTTCTTGCACAGCTAGCAAAGCAAACGGCCAGTGAGAAGGAAAGCGTTGCAATCAAAATTAGTATCACTGCATCATCTATCTCTCTTCCTGTCTAGTCTGTCTGGCATCAAAAGAAAATTGTCAATAAAACTTTCGCAAAAAAACTTTTTTCTTTTACCACACCATGAAGATGTACATAACATTATTAGTTCAGTCATGCTTCTCGCAGTTCAACTTGGTGCTTGTCAAAAGCATGCTAACGTTTAATATTTTGTTTTATCAGACAACGACGCTTGCTTTCAGCATTGCTTTGGTCTTGGTCTCTGGGTCAGTACCTATGGCTAGCTTCTCTATAAAAAAATTAGCAAGACCGACCGTCGAGTTGAATCGTCATAGTCATAATTACTAAAAGTTTTTTTCCCACTTGAGCTAAGAATTATGCAACGTGTGGGTGCGATAGACAGAAGCAAAATTGCACACATAGTCCTGTCCTCACTTTCTAGTTGTGTTGTGGCATACCTACCCGGGGTCATCGTTTATCTATCTAAAAAAAAAGTATGATGTTGTGGTTGGCTCGCTTCATTTTACCGATTTTGCTTACAAAAACTCAAACTGAAAAGAATCAATCTCTGTGTGGCATACGCGTCTAGTCTGGGTTTGTTTGACAACCATGAAAATATTTGAGAATGCAAATGCATTTCTTCGGATTCACTACGACTTATTTTTTGTCGGTTGGACATATGATCCCGTCATTGCATTACATTGCATCTATAGAGCAGACAAAACGTTAGTAAATACAAAAAAACCCACATGCGGCAACTTTGTGAGAATCAGAATTGATTAAAGGGAGTAAATACAACAACGCCAAAGACAGAGTCAAGCAGGCGCGTATCCTCGAAATGTTTCCTGGAGGGGCGCCAGGGGGCATTTATGTATAAGGAACTAATTTGCATAATTCCTGTCTATGTATTTTGCACTGCACTAGCAGATTTCAGGGAGGGGGAAGGTCGCCCCTCCTATGGTTTCGCCCCTGGAGTCAAGGGTTCAAACAGTTGAACAGATTGATTCGTTCAAACAGTGGAAGTCCATAAACTATAAACTTCCTCAATTGTAATTGTGTGTAAACCTTTCTTGGTTGCCATAACAACATATGTGACGAAATTTAGCTTCATATCAAATTCTTGCGAATATTTATTGTCGTTTCTATTCGTGTTTTATCATTTTTAACGTACCTGAGTCGCTAAAACTTAACTAACTTTGCCCCTTTAAGTTGGTTGAGCTCTATGTTTAGCTTTCAGCTCAATACATATCTTGTTCCTATCAAGAGATATAGTGTCCATAGGAATCCCATGAATCTGTTCAAGCATAAATTAGCTCAAATCTGTCTTGGTTGTAATAGTGACATGAATACCCCAATTCAGCTTCATATCACATTCTTGCGAATATTTATTGTCGTTTCTATGCGTAAAGTTTGAGTTGCCAACGTACCTCTGTCATTAACACTTAAAAGGCCCACCCTCTATGTGTAGCAAATTTCAACTCAATATCTTTTTCCTATCGAGCTAAATCGTGTCCAGCGACAGACGGACAGAAAAGGCAATAACATGAGAATCAATTCTGATTTTAAAAATCTGTCTTCATCCCATTCCTGCGCATTTTTACCGAAGGGAAAAGAATAGATACATGAAGAGAGAAAAAAAACGAAAAATCATGCTTCTTAAACTTCAAGAAGAGAGGGTAAGAAAAGAAAATGCAGTTAGCAACAAAAAAACTTTAGAGTGAGAAGAAGAGTGCATTGCATTGCACTGATGAGGGATGGGGAGTCAAGTGCGGTTCGGTTG
>JAHZNI010004141.1:0-22964 GCA_027744415.1 Seira ritae | reverse complement strand
CTAGTTCTTTTATAGGCGCAAATGCAAATTTGGAGTACTTTACGACTTTACCTCAAAGCCCACATTCTTCTATGAAGGCATATTTTCTTACCGGTCCTAGAACCTCGAAAATATTGATTTGTACTCTTTAATGTGGATTTAGCAAAAACTACAAACTCAATAAATCTCATGTGACGTCCTTAATTTCGCTGCTTCCGCTGGACAAAGCTAATTATTTGCTCTCTGTAGTTCTCATACCGTAATTACTTCAAAATGCAAGTATGGATGCATTGTTACAAGTACACTTGGGCACATTACACTAGAAATGATTTTTTCATTACCACATCACAGTTGTTTATTATTATTCTACTTTATTCATTCAGTTCCCATCCCACCATCAAGTATAACAGGTTCTTTTAACCATGCATTTCAATTCAAAGTAAGTATGTATATTCCCATTTACATTTTTGAGGGGACTAATTTATCGTCCAGTACTACTACCGCAAGCAAACATCACGTCGCACAAAATGTAAAATTCAGGAATTACTCAAAATGCTATTTGTTGTATGAAATTGCAAAGCAGATGTTACACTAGTATGCTCTTGGCGTTACATTATAATTTAAATTTTGATACCATTATATATTATGTACTGCAATTTATGCATATGAACAAAATAATACAACTCCATCCTATAAAAAAGCCATAAGGTAAAAAAAATTTCAATAGCATTCTTTTAAAACTGCTCGTTTTTTTTTACTGTGGAAGAAATATCGTTCGTAGAAAGAAAAACTTTTTCACTACGTACACTTGAAGACTTCAAGTTTGGCCAAGGAGTGCGGTGAAAGTGGGCTGCATGGCATGGAGCATCTCATTCCCCGATGGGTCTTCTCCGTGTTTTTGTCGTCGTGAGCTAGAGGAGAAAGAGGAAACTGTTGAATTTGGATTTTCTCATATTCGCGGTGTGGGGTCGTAGATGGCACACTTCCTATCTGTACGTCTACATAAATTATATTTAATGGTGAAAATGGAGAAGGAAAGGATTCTAGGACGAATTGCGTAGAAAAGGCGGGCTGCTACTCTTGTGCTTATTTTCTCCTCTAATGTAAGTAATGATCAGTGGGAGTGCGAATTCTTCCCTTTACCACATTTCAAGGGAATGAGGTAACTATCACGCATTCGAGAGAGTGAGATGAATTTTTTAGACATATGATTATAATAAATGCATTTCAATCATGTCTTTCGCTCACGTCACCTTCGCATCCAGCCCAGCCCTGCCCAGCCATATACGAGTTTTAGCGACTCGCAGAAATGGAGAAAATAATATGATCAAGCACTCGTGCTTCAGATGAAGAGAGGATGGAAGTACAAGACTTTACAGTAGTTGCCACTTAAATTATATTCCTAATTTATTTTTCGCTGGAAGAGTGGAAGCGGTTTCAGGATTCATAAAAGGGAGGACGAATTTTGTCTTCGTTTTTTGAAGCTAGAGAAAAAAAAGAGTAGGAGGATGATGATGGTGGAGGAAACGAGGCGAGCTGATCCCATCCTTCTTGGAGACACTCGTATCGCTAAAGAATTGTGACAGAAGATGGGAAAAGATGGTGGAACCAGACAACTAAAACAAATAGAAACGGAAAGTTCCTCGAGAGTAAAGTTGACTCGGAAAAATCTTTTGATGAGCTGGGATAAAGGCGGGAAGGAAAAAAGTGTGGGACCACTCGTCCTTAGATTTTCCTCCAAGTGGCAGAGTTTTTCGAGACAATTTTCTTGAAAAATCGGACGACGATGCTCTTGTTCTTTTAACTTGTTGTTCTCTCCTCCAGCATAATATATGTGCCACATATACCACGAAATAAGTAACACGGTGAGATATGGCTCACTTGAACGATGGAGAACTGCTTTCCCAGAACTTCAGCATTGAAAGTGATGGATTGTTTACTGTGCTCAATGAGAAAATCTATCGATATTTGAGTTGCTTAAGTAAATACACAAAAGGGTTTTAATGTAATAAGCCCCATTTGGAAAATGGAAGGAAGTTGGGAGATTTAAAATATGCTGGAGACTTGACTCCTCAACTCCAATAAAAATAATAATGAAGTCCGGAGCACAGGAATTCGGTGTGCCATCTGCTTCTAATGTTTCCCCAAAATGTCGTGAGGGTGACTCCAGTCAGTAAAAACAAATTAAAGTCGATAAATGGGAATGACAGGATAATTGAAAAAATCGAGTGAAGAGAAAGAGAGAGAAAATGCGTGGAAACACCGAGTAACTTTTACAGCATTTTCTCACGAAATCTAGGCATATTATGCATTTGTTTTGGACATTCAAAAAGTCTTGAAATCCTTTGAAGCCAAAATAATATTTCGCATGGAATAGTTTCCATGCATGAAAATATTCAAGAGAGAAAAATCGAAACTTTCCTCCAGAAATTTCACTCCTGTTGTGTACTTGTACCAATAAAGTTTCTATTCTTTATCGATGAGGCAGCCAAGTTAGGCGAAGGTTCCTACTACTATGGAGGGAAAACTTCAAAATCATCCACCCTGGAAAATATGTATAGTTTTGCATGAAATACTTCTAGTATGAAGTAACAATACGAAGGGAACCAAGAAGTGTTCCTGCTTCTTGAGGTTTTTTCTTGTTTTTATTGTTGTCGCAGTTGTTGGGAATATGTACATATATCAGAGGAGAAAGTTGGAGAGAAAGGGAAAAAGAAGTGGGAAAGAAGGGAAAGTATGTTAAATTATACTTGGAGGTGCAGTGGTGTAGTACTTCCTATAGTTTAGAAGTATTCTGTAGTGTGTAGTAGCACTCTTCAAGAAAAGAACTCAACTCGTTCGATTAGATGGTCTAGTGTAAAACTAGGTACTTGTTAATATCCATTTTCATTCGCATTATTTTCTTCTGGTTTATAAGGCATATAAAATTGAAAAGTTTGGCATAATTATATACATCCTCTCACTCTCTCGATGAAATTGTGCCTAACGCTTTGGTGGAACGGAACGGGAAAGAAACTTGAAAAGTTCCTTTCTCTTTTATAATGGACTACTGAAGTAAAAGCAACGTTCCCAATTGTAACATAGGTAATAAAAGGATTGAGCATTTTTCCGTGCATAGGCACACCAGTAAAATTAGCGGAGACTCGCTCTTCTTGACGCAGTTCAGCTTGAGTCGAGTTACCGTTTCCAACCTCATAAACTCAAAAGGATGTGGAGTTGGAGCAGTAGTAGGAGCAGCAGCAGCAGGTATTCTAATAACCAAGTTATTTTTATGCACAAGTGGACTACGACAAAGACACGGCTTCCAACACTCCAAGGTCCATCCATTACTTTTTATTTCCTCAACTTTGTTCATTCTCCTCTCACTCCTCTCGAATTTCCCTACTCCCACTGTTGCATGATCTTCTTCTTTTAGAGATTTCTATTTTGCTTGCTTGGGATTGGGATGAAAATGCAAAAAAGAATCGTGCGGAGGTTTCAAGAAGCAATAGAGTATTTTTATTGGTGGGCATTAGCACAAGTACAGAAATCTCATTTATTTTTTACAACTGAGCACTCACTTCAGCCAGCCAGTAGTATAGCAGTACTAGTAGACGTCTACTACAAAAGAGATGGAGAAGTTCTTCGGCTAGAGCTAACAATAGCTACGTGTCTTTTCAAAAAATAGGAAGGTAATTCTAGAAAAGGTAAAAATCAAGAGATTTCCTGTCAACTCATTTGAAACGAGGATGAGGGGTTGTAAAAGCGCTTTAAAATTTGTTCGTTTCCCCTTTATTCTGTGCATTTTACTCGGAAATGCTATGACAATAATAGTGCAGTATTTTTTTACATTCCTTCTCTTTCTGAGTCAGTCAGTCACATTAGCACACATACCTTAGTCTTTCAACTCGTTTTGATAATAACAGTCTGTCCTATTATTTTCACAAGAAAAAGGAGGCAAAGAACGAAGTGGGCGGAATAGCACACGAGGAGGAAATATGTTCATTGAGATCAGAGTGAGTGCATGCATGATTCATGATCACTTTTTTGTCTCTGTCAACAATACAAACCTGACAATGAGAGTCCATGTCGGTAGCATGTCGTAATCACTCTCTGCGAGATGAAAAGAAGAGGTGAAATAAATATTATGTTCATTTTCATGATGCCATTTGTTCTGATCCCCTCTAAAGGGCAATGAAAAACATATTCACCAAAAAATATATGAATACATTTGGTGGAGCGTTACAAACTTTGTTGTTTTTCCATTAAACACACATCTGCGGCTGAAGGTGAGTATGAGGAGGGAAGATATATGAAAACTAAAATTGGGAATAAAAAAAAGCTCCCACTTTCCTCCGTACTTCTTATGCACTCCAAAAGGAAAAATATTTATGCATGAATACACGCATAAGAAGAAACTACTACGAAAGCTTACATCAATCACAATAGAATAGATACCCCATTATATCTACTTTACTTGGTCGAGGACCTCCACGAGACGATATGATGATATGATAAGTGAAGTGTTGATGATGATATTATGCATTAGATGATAGCGCTATTGCAATCATGAATACCTAATATTACAAACATTGAATGCTTTATAATGCACAAATGGATGAATATTTATGTTTACGAATGTCCATATTTCGGGCCTTTGGGGAATAAAAAGGAGTTTTATCCGAGGAAAATGTTTAGCTTCGTCTAGTTCAACTCTTGTTTATTATTGATTTCTTCTGTTCCAGGAAAGCGATAAGAGTCCACACCAGACACACGTTTTGTTACTTTTGTACATATTCATCATTGTGTCTTACTCTGTTTTTTGGGAAAAAAGCTAAAGAAGGGTTACAGTATGTAGCTATAGCGGGCTTGTCAAATGGAACATATTGTCTGGAAAACAGGATGAGCTCAAGTCATTTTGCTGAGCGGTATTGGATTCCTGTACGGTTCTTTGAAAATGTTTCGAATTTTGCAAACCATTTTTTTTATATCCACCACCTTATCACCTACACCTACAAACGTTTCGGTTACGGAATTTTTCTATATGCTATGTAGATACGTACCATATTATCGCATAAAAATGTTTATGATTTTTCCTAATAGGATTTTTTTTCTCTTCCGAAGAATGCAATAAGGAAGCATTTGAATTATAACGACCACTACTTTACTTCTACTACTACAGCTGCTGCTGCTGCTGATTCAACGACGCTATGCAGAAGAAAAGTTGTAACAAATAAGAAAGCATACACAATAACATTTTTAGATATATCCTTTCTCGGCCTCTGAGTGCACATCCCCTTTCACTTGTAATTTTTTTTCTGTGTAGCAACGCAGTTCTGAAGTGTTACCTCTTGGGCCTTAGAGGAAGTCAGGGAAGAAGATGATATACGTACATGAATAAATAGGAGCATGTACATGCATAACAACCTATACGTTCTTAAGAATAATATACTTGAATATTATGCAGGAAAGAGCTGCAGGCCTCCATGGTTTAATGCACGCGTAGGTACACCTTTTCATAGGTATCTCTTATTTTGCGATGTATACGTAAACAAGAAGTGATGTTTATGGCACTAATCTGTGCCACCCCATCTCGCATTTCCCCATGCTCCAGTCCCACTCTCATTGAATGGAATCATCATCACTTTATTTCTTCGGTCAGAGAAAAGAGGAGAGTGTTATCAGAGGTACTGTATACGGCGTGCCTACGCTAAAAAAACTGACTTTACTTACGTGGGCACCTACTAGTAGTAGGTTACTACTACACATTCCTTTTCTGACCATACATATTATTCCGTTTCCCACTTCTTAAGCTTGGCCTGGCTTTGGCTTGATTTGTGCCCCAAAGTTTTACTCATTCCAGCCTCCTTTCATTTCTTGAGAGTTCTCCGCGCTTCTTCCTATTAATTCACCGGGGAGCTTATAGTAGTACACCACGGAAGGGAGAGCATTTAGGCTGTATAGTAGTAGAGTGGGATGACGATGAGAATGATAATGTTGGAAAATGGGAGCCCTTCTCCACGCAGTGACACGGCCCCTGCTTCCTCTCTCCCTTTTTTGCTTTGCTCCGTTTGCGAAACTCTCTTTCTCCTCCGTCGAGAATGAGCCAAGCCAGCCTAAATGAGAAATTCACTCAGTCTTTTCCTCTTTTTTTTTGCAAAAAAATTCTGTTGTGGAGCTCCTCACCAGGATCGCTCTAGACGGGCAGAGATATTACGCCTCACTCCTTTCTCCTCTTTTCTCCCTGTTCTGGCGTGTTTGTTCATGCTCTGCCTGGTAGTGTGGTTGGAAGAACCCAACTTTCTCCTTGCCTTGCAAAGCTTAACAGCAGCGTGATATATAACGGATGCCCCTCTCCCATTTCGTTTTAATCTTGGTGTAGTCAACGTTTGGGAAAGTAGAGAAACTCCATTGCTCCGCGTTAGAATCAGTAGAGAACATCACATAATTTTCTCCTCTTTTTTCTCGTGATGCTCTCCCATTTTTACTTTATTTTTCTGGGTGGCATTTCAAACAAAATACTATTCTATCCAACAAGTAGCTAACTACTCAGCTTTTTTGTGCTCACAGTGCTCCCCTGACTAGAAGCCAGTACGTTGTGTCCTGCTCTTAAATTATCACTCAAAACAACCAACATTTTACGACGGACGTCACATAAATATTTATTTAGATTTAAAACCCAACATTCATCTTAGCTCTCCCCAATAGTTTCTCTCCTTCGTTGACTTGACCGTGCCAACTTTTAGATTACAAAGTGTTGAGGAGACCGTTACTCAAAAAAATAAATTACAGAGACGCGCAAAAAGTTAATTTCATTGAGTTGAATCGTTTTTAAAATATCCTGAAGAAGAAAGTAATTCATTTGGTGCGTCCCATATCGCCCTTGACGATCTTCCAATTGTCGCCGCACGTACTATTTTGCTAAAATATACATTCAAAAACTTTTTCACTCCTCAGGGAAAAAGCAAAGAGGCTTATCGTCTTTAAGAGAAAACTTCGTCCTGTCTTTGACACAGGATAGTTTTGCCCCAAATTCTTCACAACTTCTGTAAACTTTGATCACCCAAAATCGAGATTTTTTTTGACTGTGGTAGACACAGTCAATCAGTCAGTCAAGGCCTCATATAATGCTCTAGAGCTAGAGCAAAATAATTTTCTTTCATAGTTACAGTGCTCCTCTGAAAGTTTTTAATCATACTTTGATTCAATATTAACTAAATGTTGTAATTAGAGTGGTCATTCTTGAATTCTTGAAAGAAAGAAGCGTAATTAACCGCTGAACCTACCAGACTCACATTCCAGTGGTAGTTAAACTACGCACTCTGCAGAGGTTTTCGAAGCGGAAATTCCTCCAGCCATCTTCATCTGATCCCTTGTGTATATTTGATGACACTCATGAATTAGTAGACAGAGTGATACTCGAAATACGAAACTGTAATAAAAGGGAAACAACAACAACGGAGGATCCTGTTTCCTCTCATATTCCTTGAAATATTTAAAGCAGTGTATGTGAAACAAAAACCAGTCCTTCACAATGTTTGGAGGCCTTAAGAGTCACAGCTTGTCCAAGCTTGCCCTCTCGAAATTCCTATCGCAGAGCATGTAAGCACTACACTTCTTTACTTCATACCCTAATTTTGCTTAAAAACTATATAATTAATTACTATTTGTATTGTTATACTCTGGCGTTTAAAAATAAGGTGTGTTCACCTTTGACATCTTCACTATCAAAATAATGGTTTTTTTGGGTTGTCAAATTTTTGTAAAAAAATGATTTTTGTGCTGGGAACGTAAGTATAAAATTACGATGAAGAATGTAATGTTAAAAGTTTTAATTATTTCCCCTGAATTGCACTGAAACTTATTTACCCATTCTGATGGAAAATTTCAGCGCCAAAAAAGTATAAGCTTATAATGAAGCTGCAACATTCCCCAGTGTATGGCAGCTTTCACCCTAAACTTTTACATGATGAACTTTTTTTTCTACAAGGCTATTACTATTATAAAAGGGTTCACTGGAAGAGAAAGAAAGGTAATATGTATGCTGGATTAAAGTACTCAGAATTCGTTGTAGTTAAATGGAAAATAGGTGCAGGGTTGGGTTATTTACTGCTACACGTTTACAAGGTAATGTATGGATGTATGTTTTTCATTAGACTGCATTCACTGTGTGAGGCCCCTGGAGGGTTAATGAAATGAATACGAGCTTCATGAAATCCTCACTTTCGTTGGTTTCTAAAGGATTTCTAAAGAAAACTTGAAGCCTCTACTTGCTGGTAAAATTTCTACATGACTACTAGTTGTGCTGAAATTTGAAACTACGAAACAATAGCGATCTTGAAAGTAAATACGAAAGCATTCAATTCAAGACTATTCGACTTTTTTTCAGTTTGCCCCATTTCAAGAGTCAAATTTTTGCGAATCCATCATCATCACACCACTGGTATCTTGGGTATCTTTGTCGGGTTTGGGTGGAGTGGAATCCAGAATTTAGGTTACTGTCGTCTGCATGCCATTTCGAATGAATAATGATGACACGACACATGACATTTTCCACAATACAGATACATAGATCATCGGATAGATAGTCTGTCTGTAACTTCCTATTTTAGATGTTATATCTGGGATAATCAATTCCATACATGTTCTTAATCAAAGACCTTATCCCCCTTTTCCCTGAATTTTTACACATAGTCTATTATTTTAACTTTGTAGCAAAAGCTGTTTCCACCAAACGGCCATCTGCCTTTCGTCTCATTAAATGAACTCATGCTCCTCCTCGCCTAGCTTCCTCATGACATGAGGTTGTTGTACCTTTCTATTTTCTCCCAGAACATACTATAAAATTAATGTAGTGAGAGAGAGAAGAGGCAGCAGCAGATTTATTGAAAAAAAGAACAGCGTAAAGCTGCTTCCTCCTGGAAATTGTTGATTCTCTCTGGAAAGAAAATGATTATGATTATGAAGCACGAGCAAGGGAGGCAGGATCAAGACTGTGATCGTCGTCATCATGCCATATCATATCAAGGATCTTGCTCCGTCCGTCAAAGCCAACTTAAATAAGCTCTATTACTTAACTTTATTTCGGGGAAATGATGATATGCTAGATATTTGCTATCATTCTCATCATCGACATTGCATTTTCTGTGTTTCACTTAAATAACTTTGTAAAATATAGAGGACTTGTTGTGAAATAAAAAAGGAGGAAGCTCAGAATATAGTTGGTTTTGTGCTCTGTAATATAAATCGAGAGGAGACCATCATAATAATAATGATGATAACATGATAAGAAAAGGAAGAAGATGAAAGGATTTTCGGGTGTATAGTCCTTTGATGGTTATTTTTTTCTATTACGTATCAAAATGTTCATGATCACAGAAACGACGACGCACATGAAACACCAGAGAAGAAAAAAGAAAACATTTTCCCTTTGAAGAAAAAAAAATCATAACATGATACTACGATAGATAGATAGATAGGCCTTCTTATTGTCTCTAGTCGATTTTTTCTTCCTCAAAGATACCAAAATATTTTATTCATGCTGCGAAGCTCAAGCTTTTGAGATTCTCAAAGTTCAAAGATACGAAGCACTTTCTCCTTAGTCTCTGCTGAATTTTTACGCTGGTGAACATCACATATGAAAACATTTTTTTGATGTGGAGTGAGTAATTCCTCACATTGCATTACCTTGCATCAGAGGAGAGGAAAAACACAGTTTTATTACCTCAGGTATGGCACTGGCATGCGAAAACTTTGAAGGAAATGGGTACTTGCTGTAGGTGCATATTGTTTATGCGAGAGAGTGAGTAGGGTCTCTGGCAGGATATGAGTTTCTCCACGAGAATAATAAATGGGTCTCCAAAAAAATCCCCTTAGAAAATCTCGATTTCGTAAACGAAATGGAAAGGTAAACTACCGAGCCATTCGACCTTAAAAGTAATTCTTCCCCATCGGTTGTTTTAATTTACCTCTGTACTTTGATGATTTTGAGGGCTAAGATAACCAACGCTAAATGAACTGTGAAGGGATAATATTATGCAAATGATAATTTACATACATAACATGATAAAGAAAATATCGTGGAAAGGCATCTTTGTATGCCTGTTTCTGTTACGGTCATGGCACAAATAGCACCTCCATATTGTGTAACGCCAAAGCCATATCGTGCGAAGAGGACAGTGATGACCTTGTAGTAGGTAATAAAAAAATAATAGTAATTACAGTTTCGGGAGAAATGGAAAAATTCAGTTAGTTGACTAAACGGAGAGAGGAAAAAAATGAGGAGGGACGGAAGCTTCGGGATAGGATGGCATGATACTGATTGAGTGACTTCACTAGCTCCAATTTCCATTGTTCTTGTGTCCCAAACACATTTCTAGTGGAAGCATAATATAGGCCAGCTCACGCTACTCCCTAATCAGTTTTTGTCTTTGTCGTCCGATATTTTTCCTATTATGCCTATTTATGTATAAAACGTTTCCATGAAAAAAGATAGGGATAGCATGTGTGTCCAAGCAAGGCTTTGTATATTCTACGTGCTAGTTGTGTGTACTCTCTCAGCGTTTTTCCCATTGGAATTTCCATTTTTCTCATGGAAGGAGGCATATTACATCTGTTCGTTGTCAGGTTGGGAAGCAAGCTGATTTCCTGTGAATAAAAACGTCTAAAAAATTTTTTATGCTAGCTCCTCTGTTTTGGACCTATCCGTTGCACGAGAGGATCAGAAGAACTGACGCGCCGCTCCTTAAAAAATGAGAGCTATAGCGGGGAAAGTATGGAAGTAGAAGTGCCTATGTAATAATATGAAAGGTAAATAAGCGAAAGGGTAGTCGGTCATTTTTTGGTGTTTTTCTTTTCTCTTTTGCATTTCAAGTAGGTTACGCCATGGAAACTAAAGGGTCGGGCTAATATTTTTTGCACCATGTACCAGTAACAAATTTCTAGCGAAACTTCACTTAGCCCTCGTGACTGACTGAAATTTTCGAAGCTGGAAATAAAGTGAGCTGGGAGAGAGAGAGTAGATGAGCTGTGAGCATATTACAAATTTCAAATGCAGCATATGTTACAAACACTCGGGCTTTTACCAAAGGAGAAAAAAATCCATCCCATCATTCTTGTACTTTCTCCCCGTTTTGAAATCAAAACAGGAAGGGGAAAGATTGACAATGAGCTGTCATGCTCCAAGTGTGTATATGTGAGCCATTCCGGGTTGACAGAAATGAATAGGAGAAAACAGAAATGGAATGTTTAAAGAAAAAAAAACAGAGCCTAGGAAATTGCTAAAGGGAAAAGGAATATCATAGAATCAAGGAGATCGGTAATGGCATGCTCTGAAAGTTTTATCAGGACCGACTGTCACACATCAGAAAATGGGAATTTTGGTGGGATAGAGGGAGAAAGGAAGAAGATTGAGTTTTCCCTCCTTTTGAGAACGAAGTATATATGCAAATCTATTAGCATACTTAATGAACCTCTGAGAGAATAAATTCGGGCGGTGCACAAAGTCACTCACTCAGGCTGCTGTAAAAATATATTGTAGATATTCATAGTCTGTTAAAAGAAGGCTGCTTATAAAATACCATTATTATGCTTATGGATTGCCCATTAGTCCTAGCTGTCCTACTTTCTCCAAAGTTCACATATATTTTTTTTCGTTTGACAAGCAAACGTCTCCTGTAATTGCTAAACAGATTGGAACGGCATTGTGATGAAGATGCGTGTTTTCTTTTGTAATTTTGTTAATGAAAAAAGAACCAGTAGTAGTAGTAGCGTAGTAACATGAGCAAAGCACAAAGCAATTCATTAGTTTTTTTACTATGTATCCAAAAAATTTTTTTTATTGTAAATCATTCAAATGCTGGGAAAAAACAAATGGAAACTTTTAAAACCTGGAAGCACGTTTCTTCTTACAAACTGCTGCAAACATTTCAATTTTCTAATATGCATAAATCGTTCATTTTTGCCACATGTGCAGAGAGTATTAAGTAAATCGGCAACACTCGCCTTGCTTTTAAAAGATTTTAATGAGTTTTTCAATCTTTTTAATCCTTCACCCACGTCCATAGAAATAAATAAGAAATGTAGAAGAAACACAAGTGTTGACTTATAATCTTTGTTTGGGATTAAAAACTTCGTGAATACATATTCCTAAGGCTCATGTTTAGGCTTTAGAGAAGGACTGAGATACTCGGAAGATTTTGTTTTGAATACAGCTGCCTACCTTCACAGGCAGGAGGAAGGCGTGAGAAGTGAAAATAATGATACCATATACCTATCCACATCCACAAACGGGTCTAGCGTCTTTACTCCAACTTCAACCTTGTTTTCATTTCCGCTAGAGTAAATTTGAGGGAAAACAAACGAGCGATGATTTGAAAACATCTTATATAATACTAATAGGGAGTCGTCATCGCATTGCATGAAAGAACCTTACTTTCAAAGAAGAAGAACTGCGTGGGGGCGGTGAAAACTTTTTACTGTGGCGTAGTATATTATGTATGTTCGTAGTACATAAGCAGTATGCATGCCTTTGATACTAATGTAATTGGAAAGTTTATTTACGGAGAAGAATTTCATAATCTTTTTTTTTCGCACCAGTTACAAGTAGCGAAAGTTTCAAAGAAGCTACATAATAGTATTGCTGAATGGTAGTGGGTAGCCAGCAATAAACAATACTTCATTTACCACCACATAACTCTAACTACCCAATAAAGCATTCACCATACCTTATTCCTCATAATAGGTGGGATGCGCGTAGGACGATGAAAGGGAAATGAAAATGGCATGACATACTTACTTACTCGTAATCATAAAAAAAATTTTGTTGGGCATATGTACTACTAGTACCTACAGTGATATTTTCAGTTAAGTATGGAATGTTTTTTTGTCGTTTGATGCGCTTCAACGATTTCATCATGATGACAGTTCTCAACATGCTAAGTGACTTTGGCATGTAAAACCAATTAGAGTGATTATGAACAACATGATGGACACAAAATTTCATCATTCTGGACTCCTTCCTTTATGTTCGTTGTCAGTTGTTGAGTGGGTTGAGCTATTCTACAGCTCGTCATTTAGATGTAAGTAGCGTAAAAAAGACATAATTTCCTGATGAAGTGGTTATAAAATTAAGAACACTAATTAATAGGGCATTTGCAGGAAAAGTTTATTGCCTCATCCAGACCCCAAAAAATTGATGATATTAGACCTTCAGGGAGAGAAGATAGGGAGTGAAAGCATGCATACGTAAGTAGTACGGAGACTTAAGATTTTGTGGTGGTCCAATTTCCTCTCAAAGGAATTAATGGCTTGTGTAGCCAGATACGGAGGAGGAGAGGAAATGGGAGCATTAAACACGAATGGTTTGAATCACAGAGAAAGTAGGTCTTTTTATGAGTGCATAAATACATGGGAAATTCAGAGTGATTGCTCAACCTTATCTTTAACCCTGAACGGAAAGGTTATCTTGTATGCATCTGCTCTAGCAGCAGCACATCAGGAGGAGAATATATATTACATACTTCCTTGCGAACAGGTGCTGCCATAAAACCATCTCTTTTGTGTAGTTTTTTTTGTGTGCCTGTCAGGACTATAAATTGCCGATTTAAATGCACTCCGAATGACTATATCGTCGTATGCACATTTCACCCTGAAAATAAAGTAGATGATGATGAGCCATCTCACCGCACTTTTTTATGGATTCTCCGCTTTTGTTATCTTCATTAACGTCCTAATGTTCCTCCTCACTACTGCCTTTTATTACTCTATAAAAGTGGAGCTTAGATTGGAGGAAAGAGGTTGAAGACAAATGCAAAAAATGTGTTTTCTTCCATATTGTAAGAATGAATATATTCCACGAAATGAGAATTTGCAAAGCAAACTTTTAATTTTATCATCCTTTTTCCATTGCATGCAGTAAATTGAGCATGTCGTCGACTTTCATCGTCACCACCATATTAATACTCCTATTTATGAGACAAACATATATTTATAGGGAGCATACGTAGTAGCAAACAACAGGAAGCCATGCATTCCAGCATTCTACAATAAAAATCATGGCATTTCCTCTGGATGTGTCGCTAAGTCAAAGTAGAGGATATTTAGCTAGCTTTACTACAAAATTGGACCTACTAAATTTCAAGCAAGTTTACCACGCATCGACCATCATCATCATCATTTCTCAGTGCGATTTGTTATTTGTGCCATTGTTTGCAGGAAATGGTGTGATGTTATGATAAAGAAAAGAAAGCATGCCTACACTAACACGACATTTTACAACTAAAACTATAAATTGGAAAGAGAGAAGGTAAATACGGCAATAAAACTTCTCTACAAACTGGAGGGATATTTAGTTCCCTCAACTTATTTACCAGGAGGCAAAATAAAAGTTTCAAGCGAGACACATGAATAACGGCCAGTGGTGTCTCTAGGCCAACAAAAAAGCTTGTCCATCTCAAGGTTTTCTTCACACACATACACACAGGACAGGAGTAGATAGTAGTGGTTGTTCATTTTACGATCTTGTTTAGTCGATTTTACACACCACCTTGATTATGTCGCTTGGAAAGGGAATGTGGACGTGGAATTTACACGTGTTTAAAGCGAAAGCAAAAGATCTGTTTTCTTTTTGTTCTTTTGAGTTACAGCTACTCCGTCTTGTGTTCCACTCCAACAATCAATTTAAACTGTTAAGGGAATTAGAATTCGAAGGAAAACATCGTAAATTCTTTCTCCTTTTTTTGAAATAAGCCATTGAACAAGCACGCGCTTAAGTAGCAGTCGATCGCGATGCGGAACATCAATTACACCCGGGAAAAAAGGATCAGCCCTTTCATGGAACAGAGTAGCTGTAGTGCTGTTCCTGTTCTCTTCTTGTTATTGTCTTTCAAGCTTAAATAAGTGAGGAATCAGTGTCCGCTCACCGTTCTTCCAGTTTCATAGGTCAATAGAAGGTTAGTCTTAATGCCTATGCATGTACCGATCGTGTTTTTCCTCCAAAGGGATCCCATTTCTTTCCTCAAAATGGCTGTAGTCGAGGTACTTTCTCGGAACATTGAGCGAACCGGTAGAGGGGCAACTACAAAATAAATAGTCCAATTCAAGTCCGCCCTTACAAAAGAGCATTATTATGCAGTAAACATAGAAATCAAATTCCGGAAAGAGTGGTCATCGTCGTCCTCATATCATGAATGACTGCAGTAAAGGGCATACATCTATGTATGCAGTGTGAAATTGCCAGAAAAAATAGGCTACAAAATAATGCGCCGTGAAAATACATGTAATTTTTGGGCGGAACATTCCCTTCCTCATTTTTTTCTGGTTTATCACACTCAAAAAAAATATTTTGCAACCTTCCTAGGCTGAAGCAATAGAAAAGAATTATATACGACATGAAAATATTTGGAGTTTCAACAGAAGAAAGCTGAACTCTGTGACATTTAAATTCTACGTCTCGCCAAAAGTTTTTTTTCCCTTTTAGAGTTAAATCCTTTCGTTAGTGTCGTCTCTAGCAATTTTTAATATGTTTACTAGGGAAGTTCAGCACAGAGAAAAAAAAATTTCCCGCTGGTTGGTAAATGCTTACCTCCAATTTCATTTTTTATTTATGGAGGCGTATGTTACTCTGGCCTTTAGAACAACTGCTACCACTGCAGTGAAATTGCATGGAAAAAACGTGGCTCATCATTTATCCTACATAGATAATATATGAATCTACAGAGTGCAGAGCCACCCACACAAAATAGATTGTAATAATATGATGCTTCGTATCAGCATAAATATACCTGATGCAGTATTAATTTCTTTTGAATAGATAAATCCACCAAAGAAGGAAAAAATAAAGGAAATTGGACACGTTAGAAGGAGGAGAAAGTTCCCCTTTGATTAGATTCATTTGCAGGCTATACACTTACACGCTCTGTATTAGATTAGGCTACACTTCCACTCTATTTAAGTCGTTTTCTATGCATTAATACAGAGATTAGAAGAAAGCATTAACCTCTGCAAGGCAGTGTGCTTTTTAAAACGGGAGGAAAAAAATGAAGTAAGTTCATTTCCTTTTATGGTGTTATTCTTACACTGCACTACAGTATTCTCTTCTTCATTCACTTTTTAATGCCTTTGATTGAGATTTTTTTCCTGTTTCTCCAACACCACTCCCCGACTTTTCAAAAAGAAAGAAAAAGAGGAAAAGTTTTTAAAGGAAGCATGCAGTAGTTCAGTTAATGAATAGAAAGCGTAGAATTTTCTTCTTTTTTATGATGCGATACAGGATCAGTAAATCAAAGAAGGGGAAGATATACCTACAATGTTGCATCACCTCCTTCGAGACATTTCTTTCTCGAATGCTTCCTCTTCTCAGTGGGGGAGTCGCTTGAAACTTAATTTTTAACGGTATCAGTGCAGTGGGGGAAAATGATGCCAAAATCATCATCATCACCATCACCGCTGCCCTCTCATCTCCATCATTTCTATTTAGGTTATATTTTTTGTATAGCACAATTATAAAATGTTGGTTTAGATAGTCCGGAATTCATATGTAACATTGCAGTCCAAGACGACGCAATATATTGCAGATGACAGTCTTAATATCGGCAGTGCTCTTATTAAATGTACGTCCTGGAACATGGGTAGTAGGTACTTACGTGCTAGATCAGCTCTTAAATAGTAGGTCAAATAAGAAAATGAGCTTTTTTTTCTCTTTTGGGTACTAGAACTCATTGAGAAAGTATGTTATGCCATGCCATAACGTTGTTACAGTTACAAGTGATGTTGAAGTCAAGTCGAGAGAGGCAGGACAGCATGAAGAATAATTTCGGCATTATCTTTCTCTGAAAATGAAAGTACATAGACTGTTCATAGCCACGAGGAGAAAGTAACGTATTTCTTTTTGCCCTGGACAAAGAGAAAACTTTGTGTAGTTGTTCCACCAACTTGACATTTTTTTTCTGCTGTTCATGTTCGTCTTACAAACTTCTTATCAAGATAATGTATTAAGCCCATTTATACATTTGCCGAGCGAAGCAAGAGTGAGTCCTTTCTGCCGTTTTTTACGCGTAATTTTATTTGTACACTTTAGCTCGAAGAAGAAGAAGAAAAGGTTGTTTGCTCTTTTTTCATTCAAGTGTAATGTGGAATATTGCATCGGATAAGGTTCATAGGTATTCCTATGATATGTGCCGACTGCCGACCTACCCAGCAGTTCAACGTTCTGTATGAGATGAGATGATAGTTCCATTGTTATGGAATAGTTTGATGATGAGGAAGAAATGGATGAATAGAGAAGCGCAAAAGAGTTGAGTTGTAAAAAGCAAAATGTTTTTGAGAGTCTCAGAGGAGTTACACATTTACATCTACATCAAATGATGACGAAGCAGGGGACGCTGATATTTTGGAATGTTCATCTTCCACAGTACACGCTATTAACCGAAGGGGAGCGGCGTTAAAAGCCATGCGTTCTCTAAATGGGTTTACGATGCAAAAGTATAGGGGAATTCAAGCGCTAGGGAATAGTTACGTAAGATTATGAGAAAAAAAGTTTTGAATGGAGCAACAGGATATGCGGTTGCCATTTAGACAAATGGAAGCTATGCATATTAAACAGTTACTTTGGATTCACGTTTGGAAAAAGTCAACGGGGCCTTTTCCGCATCATCATTCAAACCGACGCTTTAATTCCTGAGGAATGCATAATATCATAAAGGGAAAAAATAGGTTTATGGGATATAAACTATTTTAATAATAATATTGTGCCATGTCATGTCATATAGGCTCGACTTGTTGTCTCTGCCACATAAAACGAAATGAAAGGCGACCTAGCAACCCACCATATTTGATTCCAAAAGTCTTCCATTATGAATATTGTAAAGCGCTGAGTTGAATGGTAACGACATTTCCTTCGAAATGGATAAAAACAAGAGGAAAGAAAATGAGACGAGATAGGAGAGCAAAGTGAAGGAGAGAGGCAAGCTTCCGCAAGAAGACAGGGAGATAAGTGGAAGGAGAAAGTCAAGCTTCGTAAAGGTCATCTTTCTCTCTTTAAAGTAAATCCCATTTGACTTCAGAAATGCTCGTGTTTTTCGTAGACTTAGAGAGGAAAAAATAATATTTAGGAATTTACTCCACATCTGTATTCCGTCTTGGCTTCATTCATCCTCGTATTTCCTGTTTTTATCCAATGGTTCCAGTATATGTATTTTGCAATGTTGTGCTGTGTTGGCGGAAAAAAATTGTAATTGGGAAGTCCAAGCACGTTTTCCTTCTCCATCCGTTTCGTTTTGGGGAAAACACGTTTACCTGGAATAATGGTTGGAAGAGATTTCCTGAAATTTGAGCGAAATACACAGTGATAAGCTGTGGCATTTGAGATGGTTGAATTATGAGGGGTGGGATATTGGTAATGGAGAATTTTCGCAAGTTCCTATAAAAAATCACAAGTGTGCACTATTTGTATCCTGAAATAAGCATAGTTAGCATAAGGCAATGACTCTTTCAAGATATTTGAAAAAATTCTGCTGACCTAGCCTCTCTCAAAGCCATATGGATTTGTAATTAACGAGTGAAAATCAACCAAAAAGTATTTCTCCCTTCTCAATAGTTGCTTTTCGCCAAATCACCTCAACCACTTACATAATTGCGGGAAAGAAGACACGAAATTGTGATGGCATGCTTTCGTCTAAGCTATGGATCGAAACAGACATAAAAGTACCCATTATCCGTTGGACATACATGATTTGCAAACGTTGTTTGCTTGATACTCCAAAGCCTTTAAAGAACATGGCTATTTGGCAAGAACATAAAAAAATAGTTTTTTTCCTCTCCCTCTTCTCTCCGTTCTTTTTTTGCAGAAGCAATCCGTTGGTAATCAGGAGACTTAAGTAGGACTACACAAAAGAGGAGAGAAGGATGTGAATGAGCTTTTTTGTCGCTGTAGAGCCAACAAACAAATCGATATTATAACTCGCTACTATGTATACAACTCACACACACACAGAGAAAAAAAGTGATAATGTCAGGAGAACATAGCATACAAACAAATGTGAAGTGGAAGAGAGAGAGAAAAAAAACTAACAAGTTAGGCAGAGGAAGAGTCTCTTCGGCCCATAAAAACATAAGTTCTTTATAGCAGCGACCGACCCTATCTATCGCATCGCAACTATGTACTACACTTTCCAACGTGCTGAATAACAACAGCATAGTCGTAAAAGTGAATGTGCGCTAAATGAGCACTTCCACTTTTTTTCCCTCTCCACCCACCCCTTCAAAATGATGATGATTCCATCAAGTTAAACAATAAGTTTTGTTGAATGACTCTTGAATTGAATGCAAAGCATGGTAACAAAAAATTGTTCAGGGAAAGCAAAAAAAAGAAGAAGAAACTTCCAGTGAAATGCAAATCTAGGTACTGAAACAACTACTGTATTTTTAACTTACATTTTTTATTTCATGATGTGTATTATTCTCTACAATACCTAATATGATATAGCCTATAAGGGGAATGACATTTTTTGTGCTCTTTCTACAGCAGCATTTAATTTAGAATTTATTGAAAATGTGCTTGACCCAAATTAACTCGCAGTAAAGGAATGGAACGACCGAATGCAGACTACTAATATTTTTTTCCGTGTTTCTAAAGAAATATTGTGAACTAATTTCTACAAAATATATATATATTTCTTTACTAATCTGCTGCTTTTCTCTGAATGGTTTCTCTCACATGTGGAACAGGGCACAACTTGAGTAAGAAATAAAAAAATCTACACCTCTATTTATTCTTCTATAGCACCGTGAAACTTTTTTTGTTCTGTCGCTCTGTCTCTGTCCGCCGCATACTAAAAGCAAAGATTATTCCTGTATTTAAATTACTTATCTGTATATGTCATGTGTTCGTGTGTACTCTTTACGTGCTCCTTTCTTCTCGAACAGCGAAAACAATTTTAAGCTGTTTTCTCTTTCTCTGCTACTATGTAAGTATAAGTACTACTACTACTGCTGCTGTTTGCTGCCGTAAGCAAAGAAATCTCCTCAAGTCGTTGTTGTTTGCTGCTACTAGACCCATTCTATTGTCATTGTTCTCCCCTTTCCTTAAATGTGCTAATTCTTTTCTGCTCTTTTTCTCTTTCGCCTCTTTCTCTCTCTCTCTCTTTCTTGCTCTCTGTGTGTCGGATCTGATTCATGATAAGTACTCTGGCTCTGCTTTGCCGCAGCAGCAGAGCTCGAACCGTAAAGTAACTGATTCCCCCTTTTCATACAAAAGCATAGGAAAATGCAGAGCTTTTGCCATTCTCACCTTTTATGTACTTAATACGTATTTTATACCTTCAGGTATTATTACTACAACTACCTTTTCTCGCCTTCTTTTCTGCATCAAGCTCAGCCAGCCCGCCCGCCCGACAGCAGAACCTTTATTTCTTTCTCCTTGGCCCTTCCCAAACTCTCTGGAAGGGTGAATACTATTATGGTATCTATAGATGTGTACCTTACCTGAAGGAGAACGCAAGAGTGAGAAAAATGAATCCTCCCGCTTTTATTCCCTTCATCCAGCTATATTTTTTTCATGATGCGAAACTACTCTCTGTAGCTCTTCTTCATTCTTCGTAAAATGGATGATCATGATCATGTGGATGATGAACAGATGGATGATGATGACTAATGATGAAATCACCATCTGCTCAGTATTCTCATGTCTTATACTTTGTGATGGCTTTTAGTTAAACTTTTCCTTTATTCATTTTGCCAGACTCTGTTTTACTTACATTAGATAAAGCGGACTCGGTTACACTGTTACATGATGTAAGTAAAGTAAAGTACATACTTTTTCGGGAAAAAGGTAGATTGTATGAGTACGAGTGCTTTCACCAGGCACAAAAATAACGTGGCTAAGAAAACTTCCATTACCTTATCAGTTTTTTTGCATCACGTTTAAAGACCTTGAACTGTAATCCTTTCCATTCGCTCTCTCTCTCTCTCTTGCTGAGAGAAAACAGCAGGACTCGGAAAGAAAACTGTAGTTTTATACCAAAAAAAATTTTTTATGCAGGTAAAATATTACAGTATCATCATGTCGCATCACAACACAAAGAAACGAAGTAAAAACTTTCCTTTACTACATTCATATTATGCTTCCATCAACACCGCTTTATTGTCCCGTGTAGATACATAGCCATACATACATGGACTATTCCTTAGATGCATATTCTTTTAATGCGGGAATCTCTCTCGTGGAGAGAAAAAAGATTAAAAAGTTTTCTCTCCCTCTCTCTTATTCTGCAAAGTGTTACATATCCAACACTGAGCTAATGCAATGCAGCGATGCAACATTTTTTTTGCTTGCGTTGCGAAGTAAAGTGTGAAAAAAATGAAGTTTTTACTCCGTCTACTTCACTTCTCATATGTATAAACACCAGCAAAAAAATCTTTATTTACTCTTTAGCGAGAAGGTGGGACTACAAACACAACACTGGAAAAAGGAGAGATCCAACGAGTTATAGCTTACCCTCGGGCTGAATACGGCCCTGTTTCCCTTTGCTCGTGTTTGTCTAAAACATTGTGTGCAATAAGTATTTGGAGAAAGACTTTCTCTCGATTCTTTTCGCCTTACTACTATCCAGTCCAATTATCGTTGCATCGGCGAGCTTCCCACTGATATGATCTGGCAAAGTATAAGGGAAATGTATATAGTGGGAGCAAATGCATAAGTTATTTAATATATTTTTCTATTACATATCTACAACTTTTTTTTTGGCAATGTAACTACGCTAGAAATGCAATTTCTCTCGTAGTGTTTTCTTCTTGGAGAAGAAAATCCAGTGTTTGCAGTGACAATGAGAATAATGGAAGTTAGTTGTGAAAGCGAAAATGGCATATTAGCCAATGTGGCAATTGCAATATCATTGCAATAGCAATAATCATTATCGTCACAGTAAAAAATACACACACACACACAAATGTGTACATAGTACATAGTAGGTTGGGGATAAGAAGAGAAGAAAACTGTCACTTTTTCATTTCTTAGTCATTTTTTTCCCTCTCCACCTTATGTCGATATAGAGTATTGTTGGTTGGTCGTCATAATTTTCGTGTAGTTGTCCAACCTAACATTACTCGTTAAGCATGGACTGGAATGGAGTGACATGACGGGAGCAATAAAAATCGATATTTATCTAACGAAAAAGATAAGTCGTCGTCGTCGATGATGTATCATGTAAGGCGTATATGGATGAACGGCGACATGTGTACATTTAGTTTTACCATCAAAAAAAGTATTAGATAGAGTCGGACTGTGTCATCATCATCATCATCATCAACATCATCATAGTATCCCATATTCCCCTGTCTGCTCATTCCCCCTGTCTGCCATTAATATAAACGATTATCGTGTTAAAAACATTCTCGTGAAATGAAATTGTCAGATGGAGAGCAATTTCTGTTTTTCTCTACATCTAAGTATTTACAAAGCAAGGAAAATATATGAGGTTGACATGCTTCCACTCGAGGAAACGACTTTCTCTCTTTATCCTTCCTGTGCGTACGCCTGGGGAAATTTGAGACCTAAATTATTTTACGTTCAATATACAGGAAGAGAAAACAGCTTGTTTGCGTCATTTAATATAAATGGTGGTGATGATGACTATGATTATCATTATCATCATCATGATGGAACTTTAGCGTGGGATTATCCTTTGACTTTGATGCATATACATAGGAGGCAATTTAATTGTTCTCTTGGTGATACAGGGTGGACGGCTAAAATGGGACTATCAAAAGTTTTGAACTTAACTGTTACATACCACATTTCAGTATTTTAATTCAAAGTGACAGCAAAGTACCAGATAGCTTGTGCAAAGTGTGGAAATACTTTATTCAAGCAATTTTGGGCAAGTAGATGAACGCTAGAGGTTTGCAAAACTTATTTGATTTCCCGTATTTCCGTATTTGTATGGGACACCCTGTATCACCAAGAGAACAATTAAATTGCCTCCTATGTATATGCATCAAAGTCAAAGGAT